>SNQJ01S0152568.1:0-14244 GCA_010110895.2 Picea sitchensis | reverse complement strand
ACACTAAATCTTTGTATATCTCACCCTTTTGGAATCAATTTCCTGCTTAATAAAATCCCCAATCAATCTAGTTTTCCCATTTGGGTTCTAATGTAAAATTTGTTGTGTTAATGGTTGGTTCTTAAATGTTTTCTTTGGTTGTTTAAAGTGAATTCCAACAACTCTCTATTCTCCTCCATCCATTATACTCAAATATTGAAAATCAATGGTTGATATCTCAGAGTCGTTTCGCTTCTGTAGGAGGTTTCCAAATTTGTTTAATTGAGTCTAGTGGAGTGTTGGGTGTTTTTAGAATTGTCGAGCTTTTTTCTTTTTTCCTGGGTCATTCCCCTCTCCTTTGAGAAGTTCCTTTTTTTTTTTCTATTCTTGGGTGAATTCGAGATTATCCTTGGTTTTCCAAGAGCCTATATGCATCCCCTGAACCAATTCTAATTCTTTGAAGCAACAACAGGACCATAAACGGTCGTACGGGTCGTATGGACCTCCAATTGATCTTTGGGATAAACTTGGGGTGTGATAATTAAGTTATGGGATCTTGTATGTATTATCTATAGGTAGATTTGGCCTCATCTTTAATGAATGAAAACACTCCACTCTTTAAATCGATGCATGGTGAGCAATAACACTTACAACCATGCACTTGTTATCTACATT
The DNA here is from genome assembly GCA_010110895.2 of Picea sitchensis. NCBI lineage: Eukaryota > Viridiplantae > Streptophyta > Pinopsida > Pinales > Pinaceae > Picea > Picea sitchensis. The sequence goes on along the minus strand of SNQJ01S0152568.1, from coordinate 13,590 downwards.
CAACCCATCTCTCAATATTTATGATGGATTGTTGGAACACACGAATGCAGATAAACATGGAATTCCACTTCATTAATATGATACATATATAAATACATGAGCTTGACCTTTGGATTCATCTTCCAAGAGGTCGCTTGGACTCCAGATGACTGTTACACTCAATTGATATTTCATATTCCTTCACAAGTGAATAATACCATAAACCTAGTGAATTAGGATTCCAACATTACCCCCCTTAATCTGAAGGGGCGTATGTGAGTCCAAGAAGAGAGATGGAATCTAGAAGTGGACAACTAAAATCTCAAAGTGGACAACTGCTAATGGCTGAATGTTCTCTCTGAATCTAGTGGTTTTGGGATGACCGAAAACCAAATGGATAGCAGAAACTGATGTCTTCTACTAAATGGTGGTGGTGGTTTAAGGAAGAACAAAAACCAATATGGTGGTTTACGTATGACCACAAAATCTGGAACTTGGCTCTAGGGCTCAATAGTTCTTGAAACATTTCCTAAGTTGGATAGAAGCTAGAAGATGATGTATTCTACTAATTGTAAGTTCCTTCAAATGTTGGTTTAAATATGACCATAAACTATTCTCTAGTAGGAGATGTAAGTCTTAAAATAATTGGAGGTTTAAGGAAAATGAAAAACGGTTGCCTAGAAGAATTTGTAAGTCTTCTATTAAGTGGTGGTGTAAGGAAGACTACAAACTAATATGGTGGTTTTGGATGACAACAAATAAAATCATGCTCGCTTGTTACTGCTTGATTGATAGGACTTTCAAAATTGAAGCCTGACTATCAATCGCTAATGTTGTTCCCCCCTAAAAGGTACAAGGTGAGAAGATGAAAATCCTTTCACTGCAATATGTTTCAATACTCAAGAATGAATTCTACGGTATGACTAAGTTATATTCTTGACTGTTGATGACCATTTCCAAGAAGTCATCCACCTATAATGGTTCTTTATACTCTTGCATATCTCTTACGTTTGGAACATCTATCTGAAAGATGATTGCACTTTCCACATTGCTCACAAGGATGAATATCAAAGCATTGATCTTCCATGTGGCCAACTCACTAACAATGTTTGCATTTCAAAATATGCTCTTGAACTGGAGCAGGTGAATATGAACCTTCTTATAACAATCCGACACTCTGTAACTGGATTGGTTTGGTATAATTAGGAATATGAAAGGTGAATTCCTTTTCATATCCGATACCAATTCTGTGCTTATTGTTCCTAATTTCTTCCCAAGGTTTGATGATTGGCTTGGAAAGAGAGAGATGAAATTCATCTGCACTTATATTTGAAGCTGGCTCACTGAGTTTCTTTTGTAATGGATGTTGATATGGATCATCATCATCATCATCATCATCTTCGAAAATAGGGTTCTTTTGAACAATGACTAGGTCACAATGTCGAAGATTCTTTCATTCAAGTGCATCATTCAATTGCAGGGGCACCAAAAACCCCCATATCATGTATATCATGCCTGGTCTAGAAGTTGCAAGCAACTTGTCGAATATCAAATTGATTGTAGAGTATTCTCCTCCACGTTTTACTTCAATTCAACGACCATTTCAAATATTTTTAGATCTAAACATCCCAACAATGAAGAAAACTAAATCTCATTCAAATTCAATATTGTTTCAAATTGTCATAAAATGAGCGCGGGTTCAAACCAAGGTGAGAGTATGTGCACACAAAGAGATAGAGTACATATGCCGAAGTTGGAGAGGGTTCCTCCACATGTTTGAACAACATAAATGATCCTGGAACATATGAAAAACATACTAATGTAGACAAAGATGAGGAAGGAAGAGTAACATTGATTCTCAGAGGGAATAATAACCATAGGTGCAAATGGTAGACTTACTGATCCTGGAACAAATGAAAAACATACTAATGTAGACAAAGATGAGGAAGGAAGAGTAACGTTGATTCTCAGAGGGAATAATAACCATAGGTGAAAATGGCAGACTTACTCTGACTAGTAGAGTAACGCACAAAGACATTTCTGTAGACAACGCAGAAAATATAACAACCATAGGAGTAGGGATAGACCTTAGGGAACATGCACATGAGAATAATTTCCATGGAACACTACCATTTCTCAATGCAGGCCTTAAGAACTAAAGCACTCTGATACCACTGCTGGAACACAACGAATGTAGATAAACGTGGGATTCCATTTCATTAATATGATGCATATATAAATACACGAGCTTGACCTAATTTGGATTCATCTTCCAAGAGGTCGCTTGGACTCATGATGACCGTTACTCTCACTTGACATTTCATATTCCTTAACAATTGACTAATACCATAACCTTAGCGGATAAGGTTTCCAACATGGATAAGCTACAACACTAAGTTTTATTGTTAATGCACTACCAGAACTTGTGTGTTGGACTACCACAACCTGATTTCTTTATTGGTTTGAATGTAGGGTGTAAACCATTGCTTGGTATATTATTGGTTTTTGATCTATTGCTTGTATGAGCATATTAAGTTATATATTTCATATTTTATGGTTATCAATAGTTTGTGCATCTTGTTTATTACTTCAGGATGTGATGAGTGGAAAAAAGTGTTGGGAGTATAGTGCTAGGTTTCCATATGTAATGTATGGAGTTTGTATTTAATTGGTTATAATGAGAAACAAAGCAAATATTGGAAATCAAATCTAAACAGAGCACAAGAAGCTTGAACTTAGCATGTTGAAGATTGCAAAGATATTAAAATTTAAATTTGATATTAAGCATCCTTGTTGACAAAACAAACGGGCCATATGCCTATCATTTACATATCAAAAAATGATGCAATGTATGTAGTTTTACAACCTCCCCTACAATGGTGCCAAAAGGTGTCGGGCCAAATAATTGCAACAAGGATGTCGAACTCCTTAGCTGTAACTTTAGATTGTCAACCTAGGAATGCTCTTATTTGATGAGGTACTATGAACTATGTGTACAAACTCCATAAAGACAAATATCTACTTAGAAATGAGACATGTTAACTCTAAGAAAGCAAGGGCTATTTTATCAATAAGAAGGCTGAAATGTAAAGATAAGGAATGAAATGAAAGTTGAAATTGACATGTTGCAGATTGAATGAATTGAAGGAGTTTCAAAAAAAAAATTGAAAGCACCCTATGATTTAATGATCCTTATTAACTTGACACGACTTAGACATAAAATAAAGTGTTGCAAACCCAAAGTTAATCTAACTAAATTGTTGTGCTATAACGCTGAAAGGAAACCACTACAAATCTAATTCTAATTCAATTGACCAACTGTAAATATGAATCAAGGTACTACAAAACATAGTTATTTATACTTGAATTGACCTACTACAAAGATGAAGAAAAACTAATGCAAAAAATAGCTAATAGTACGTCCTCATCGATGACATGAAACAACTATTCTTACTTGAAATGATATGTTGAAAACTACTACATGAATTGAAGGTCACTTGTAAGAAATGCTGCTTAATATAAAATAGTAACAAGATGACCTAAAGACAATTGAAAGAAATGAAATATAACAACACACAAAGTTTCCTTGTTCAACCTTTAGAGGGTCCTACCCAAGGCTTTTACAAGGAACCTATAAGACTATCAAAAGAAAGAGATTTGAAAATAAACTTTCTGAATTAAGATATCAATCCAAAACAACAATTCATTCTCGACAAGTTTGAATTCACTAGCTCCTAATAAAGATCTCAATTCTCAAAATAGAAAGACTAAACTAAGGAGAGAACCTAAATCCTATTTATATAAACACACTGCCTCAATCATCCCTTCAATCAATCCTTGATTGAAGATATCCTATCCTCGAGGTCTTTATAATCAAGGGCCTATGTTTTAGGGGTCAAATCCCCTTCTATATTGACCCTCCTTAGTTATAGATTCAAATTGAGATGGTGCTAGATTTGGTGTCTTAGTTCATTGAAGGCTTGGCATGTCTTGGAGATTGAAGAGGGGACATAATCCCCATTTTCTCTCATGTAGATGTTTTTGAAGAATCCCCTTGAAATTTGACCTACTTGAGAAATGGTTTAGTACATCTTTAAACATTCATGAAATCATTAAAACCATAACTAAACTAATATAAATCACACAATCAATCATCCAAATCATCTCATTAATATTCAATTGCACAAAACCCAATATATTTTTATTAATCATAGTCAAAATAGGTCTTATGGAGTACAAATATCACAACATCTAAAAAATGGACCTCAAGATACATCGATTGGGAGGCCCATCAGAGACTGCAAGTATTGGACAATTTTTTTTTCTTTATCTTGCTCTTTTTGAAGATGTGATGTAGATGGAAAAGGAAAAAATAAGGGAAAATCATAGGGAGCCAAAGGATGAAAATCAATATGTACCTCAAAGGGATAATGACCTGTGGAGGAGTGAATTGTCCAGTTATATGCATGATCAATGTGAGTAAGAATCAAATCCCACTTGGCTAGATAAGTGTGATGATAGATGTGAATACTTTCCACCAATCTACAATTAACCACTTCATTTCGATAATTATTTTGTGGATGAAAGGTGGTTGAAAATTTAAGACAAGTTCCTAATATTTTCCAAAGGGAATGCCAAAAATGGCCTACAAAATGTGATTTATGATCAAACACAATACTGGTGGGAAGAATCAAGGATCACCGACAAAACTGGTTTTGCAACAAGGAATAAACTTATCCATCTTACTAAATCTATCAACAACCAAAAAAATGTGATCATGGTAGTGAATAGTGATGGGAAAGCCACTAACAAGATCCAAGGAAATACTTTACCAAGGGCTGGAAGGAATGGGTAAAGAGAAACTCAAACCAAGATTCTTGTTAGCTGGTTTTGAGTGAAAACAAACTTCACAATGCCTCAAGAAATGAAGAACATCTCACTACATGTGAGGCAAGTAGAAGAAGAACTAAATATGTTGAAGAGTATTTTTCTCGTGAAAGTGACCACTTTATAGAGTAAAATGTTCCTTTGTGAGAATAGAGGAGCATGTTGGGTTGTTATATCCCTTGCAATGAAAGAACAATCAACCAACTGGCTAATCGAGGTGAATTGACTGGGTGAATGTTTGATTAGACATATAAGTCAAGTCGATGGTTAAGTCAAAGGTTTAAGTGATCGAGTGTAAGGTCGATAGGTCAACCAAAAGGAGGTTGAATGGTAGCTGACTGAAGACCAACTAAAGGTCGACTGGTTCGTAGTCGACTGAAGTTCGACTAACAATCAATTGTAATAGAATCTTGAGATTAGTAGGATAGTAGCCAATTGTCTACATGGATTTGTAATTATTTTTGGGTGCCATGAATTAGGGTTTTGCATGCACTAAAGCCTATAAATATGGCAAGTTGTAATTTTAATAAGTTGATGTTGCTAGTAGTAGCTTGTTCATGTAGATGTAGGCCGAATTGGCTGCAGGGTTGTTCTTGTGTAAAGCAAGAGAGTAGGATGGCGATTGTGTCTTAGGTGTAGACCAAGGTTAGTCATGTAACTATTTATTTTGTGGATGAATAAGAAAACAAGAGAGAAAGAGATGCTCAAGGAATGTTCATTTTCCTGGTTAAGGGTTTCTAGGGTGCAATATATGTGTATTGTGTGTGATTGTGATTGATTAATTCTACTTTAATTATATCTTCTCTTTCCCAATTGGTTTAGCGTGAGTGCTATTTCTCTACAAGTGGCATTAGAGCGTATTAGAGCAGCTCTGATACAAGTGGTATCAGAGCTTGTTTTTTTCTATGAACAAGATGTATCAAGGTTAATAAGATATTGGATTTGATCTAAACGCAGGTCCAGTGGGAGTTGTAAGACAACGATCTTTAATTTTTTCTTAAAAGAAATGACAAGCAGTTTGAGGATAGAGATCGAAAAATTTAATGGCCAGGATTTTGAGTTGTGGAAGCTTAAAATGGAAGATCTCCTTGTAGATCGATAAAAATGGGTAGTTGTGAGTCTTGGAACAATTCCTATGGGTATGTCGAAGGAATAATGGGAGAAACTTGATAGGGGGGCAAGGATTACATTTATATTTGTTTTTGAAAATTTGGCGTTGTTGAATGTCTCAAGCGAAGACATGATAAAGAAACTATGGGATAAGTTGGGAATCTTGTATCAATCATGATCCTTGGAAAACAAGTTGTTTCTTCAAAAGAAACTATATCTTTCTGAGGATGACTGTTGGGAGATTAGTAATAGAGCATATGAATGCATTCAATATTGTAATAAGTCAATTGTTTTCTATGGAAATTTAGATCACCGAGGAGGAGAAATGTATAAGTTTGTTGTGTTCATTTCCATATTCATGGGATAACTTAGTTGTGGATATTATGAAGAATTTGGCCACATTAATTCTTGAAGACATGGCTGCATCTCTATTGTCATAGGAAATGAGGTAGAAGAACATGGAAGGATCGACCAAGGATGTTTTGATGGTGAGAGGTCAACTGATCGACATAGGTAAAGTCAAATTATCTGGTAGAAAATCAAAGTCGAAGGGTAGATCCAAATCCTCGGTTTAATCAATGAGAAGATGTTGGAAATGTAGTAAAGTTGGGCATTACAAGAGAGACCGCAAGTCAACAGTGATTGTGATTAGTCCAAGATCTGATAAGAAGCATTCAACTGAGAGAAATAATACTCCATACAAAGGAGAAGACATGTATCTAGGGTCAACTAGTACACAGTCAGATCATGACATTTGGTTGATAGAATTAGGTGCATCTTTTCGTTTGACACCTCACTGGGAATGGTTCTATGAATATGAGAGATATGAAGGAAAATATGTGTTCTTGGGGAAAAAATTGACAACCTAAATTGTTGGATGAGGAAGAGTCCGACTAATGCTATACAATGGGAGGAGTATAACTCTTCTAGGTGTGATATATATTATGGGTTTGGCAAGAAATATGATATCTGTCAAAAAAATGAGTGATGCAGGTGTGCACACTTTATTTCAGAAGGATATGTACAAAATGGTCAAGGGAGTGATGGTATTAATGAGAGGATTTTGGATTGGAACCCTATTATTACAAGTTGTTAGGGAGTGTCGACTTGACTGGATGCAACACCATTGTTGTTTCTGATGTCGAATCGACTGCAACTTGACTCGACTCAAATTGGGTTGACTCAACTCCAACCAAATTGATTGTCCTTCATCAAGTCGACCTGACCATGCTATGGAACCAAAGGATGGAACATATTGGCGAAAAAGGACTTTGAGCTATGCACATCAAAGGTATGGAAGAATGTTTTCCTAATTGTAATTTAGAAGTTGATTTATGTGAACATTGCATCTATATAAAAAAGAATCATGTTAGATTCCCATCTGGATAAACAAGGGCAAAAGGGATTATGGAATTGATACATAGTGATGTTTTTGGGCATATACCAGTCCCTTCACTAGGAATATCTCTATATTATGTTTACTTCATAGATTATTTCTCCAGGAAGACATGGCTATATTTCCTGAGGAAAAAATCAGAGGTTTTCAAGAAGTTCAAAGAGTTTAAATATCTTGTGGAAAACTAGACGGATAAGAAGATCAAGGTGTTGAGAACTAACAATGGAGGTGAGTTTTGTGGCAAGAATTTTGAGCAGTTTTGAAAGCAATGTATCATAGTATGCCAAAATAAAAAACCATATACCCCACACCAAAATGGATTTTCTGAAAGAATGAACATAACATTGATGAAAAAGACAAGGAGCATGCTCAGTGGTGCCGAGCCCACACAAGAATTTTGGGCAGAGGCAGTCAATACTGAAAAATATTCAGTAAATAGGTCTCCTTCATCACCGCTAGTCAAATCGAATCCACATGAGGTATGGTTTGGTAATAATCCTTCACTTTCACATGTCAAAGTCTTTGGTTGTGATGCATTTGTGTATGTTCCCAAGGAAAAGAGGAACATACTGGACAATAAGGAAATCAAGTGTATTTTCATCGACTACAAGGATTGAATGAAAGGATATAAGCTATGGATTCTGGTGTTGATAAAAGTAGTGTATAGTTGAGATGTGGTCTTCAAGGAAGTCATATGAAATTATAGGAATGAAGAAGATCAAATGGAGAAAGAACCAGATGAGATGGTGTTTGAGATAAGGAATGAAGAACATGATTCACATGAGTCGTATGAATCAAATGAAGAGGTGGAACAACCGACTCTAGTTATAAGGAGGTTTGAATGAGTAAGGAAACCATATGAGAGGTACAATCCACATGATTTTAGTTTTGTAATTTGTGTTATCTTCCATCAACGATGATCCCAAGTCGGCCAGGGAGGAAGTCAACTTGACATAGGGTAAACTATGGAAGGAGGCCATGGTCGAAGAAATGGAATCCTTTCAGAAGAATGAGACATAAGATTTGGTCGAGTTGCCTAATATTAGGAAACCCACCGGTAGCAAGTGGATGTTCAAGAAAAAATTGAATGCAATAGGTCAAGTAGAGAAGTTCAAAGATCGACTGGTAGAAAAAGGATATTCCCAAGTTGAAGGAGTCAACTTCAGTGAGATGTTCTCTCCTATTGCAAAATTAACTTCCATTAGTAATGTCTCTGGATGAAACATTTGATATTGATATAGAGAAAATGGATGTGAAGACAATGTTCCTACATGGGGATCTAGAAGAATAAATCTACATGAAAGAGCTTGAAGGATTTGCAATAAAGGGAAATAAAGAATTGGTATGCAAATTTAAGAGACCCCTTTATGGTATAAATATATCACCAAGGATGTGGTACAATTTTTTTGACACATATATCCTTAGTTTGGGATTTGTGAGAAGCAAGGATGATCACTGTGTATATTCTAAGGAAGAAGGCGATTGTTTCATATATGTAACATTGTATGTCAATGACATCCTGCTGGTTGAAAATAACATGGATGCCATAAAGGAAGTGAAGATGCAACTATACTCCAATTTCGGCATTAAGGAACTTGGTGAAACTAATTTCAATCTGGGAATGGAAATCAAGAGAGATTGGGTAGTTAAAAAACTTTGATAAATTAGAGAAAGTACATTGAAACAATCTTGAAGTGTTTCAACATGCATGATTAAAAATTGATTAAGGTACCAATTCTTGTGGGACAAAAACTAACTGTTGAACAATTTCCAAAAACACGGGAAGAGATAGAGGACATGGAACATGTTCCCTATGCTAGTGTTGTTGGTTGTTTCATGTATATTATGGTCAACACTCGAACATATATTTCTCATGCAGTGGGAGTATTGAGTAGGTACATGTCAAAACCTGAGAAAGAGAACTAGACTACTTTTAAGAGAGTGTTCAGGTACTTGCATGACACAACATAATATGCAATCTTTTACCAAGGGAAAATTGAAAATGACAGGGAAGTAATTGTACATGGCTTTTTCAACGCTGGTTGGGATGGAGTTCTAGAGAAATGAAGGTCAAATAGTGGATATGTGTTAAAGATGTTCGATAGAGCAATCAACTAGATGAGTAAGTGATGACTAGTAGTAGCTTTGTTGAAAACATAAGATCAATACATGACAAACACTCATGTAAGAAAATAATAAGTATGACTGCATCGAATGCGCTTAAGGATTGGGTTTGAGAAGAAAGGTATGAATATAAATTGTGATAGTCAAAGTGCAATTTTCTTGGCAAAGAACCCATCTTACCGTTCCAGGATGAAGCATATTGATGTAGAATACCATTTAATGAGATACATGGTGGAAAGTAAGAAGGTGTTGCTAGAGAAAGTAGACACTTTGGAAAACATAACAGAATCTTTGACCAAGTTTGTGAGTGTTGTGAATTTCTCTTGGTGTAGAGAGGCATTAATGGGCATTGTTTCCCTGGGTCAGTGAATAGAAGTTCAGGTTCTCTTGTCTCATCAAAGAAGACAACAAGTGGGTGAATGCTGGGTTGTTATATTATTTTCAGTGAAAGAACAATCAACTGACTGGATAGTTGAGGTGGATCGACTGGGTGAATGTTTGACTGGAGATATAAGTTGATTCAATGGTTAAGTCAAAGGTTGAAGTGATCAACTGTAAGGTCAAAAGGTAAACCGATAGGAGGTCTAGTGGAAATCGACCGAAGACCAACTAAAGGTTGATTGGTTCATAATCGACTGGTAGTCGACTGTAACAAAATCCTGAGATTCATAGGATTGCAACCAATCATCTGCATGGATCTATAACCATTTTTTGGCACCATGAATTAGGGTTTTTCATGTAGTAAAGCCTATAAATATGGCGTGTTGTAATTGTAATAAGTGGATGTTGCTAGTAGTGGCTTGGTCATGTAGATGTAAGCCAAATTGAATGCAATGTTGTTCTTGTGTAAAGAAAGAGAGTAGGATGACGATTGTGTCTTAGGTATAGACCAATTTTAGTCATGTAACTCTCTATTCTATGAATGAATACAATAAAAAGAGAGCAAGAGATGCTCGAGGAATGTCGGTTTTACCAGTTAAGGGTTTCCAGGGTAAACTCTTTGTATACTCTATGTGATTGTCATTGATTAATTCCAATTTAATTATGTCTTCCCTTTCCTGGTTGGTTTGGTGTGAGTGCTATTTCTCTACAAAGAGGTGATCATGGGGTACATACAACATGTCAAACTTGTACACTAATCCTTCCTTGATATGAAAATATTGCAAAGGAACTAACTTTTGGAGAGGTTGGATGTTGGAGACTCTTATAAATGTGACTAAAATTTGGATCATCTAGATAAAGTGCAAACCAAGTTTGAAATCCCAAATGTGAAGTGGTGACAACTATTAAGTCATGAAAGAAAGGAGGCCAACTCAAACAATCAACCACCTTATTTGTGTTTCCATTTTTGTACTTGATAAGGAAACAAAATTGCTACAAATAAGATGCCCATTTCATATGCCAAGCTTCTTCAATTTGTTTTGATATTTAAAAAATTGTAAAGGTAAGGGATCGATATGAAAAAATGTTTCTTTGCCCTTCAGATAGTGTTTCCAATATTTGATAGCTTGAACTAATGCATACAAGTCTTTATCATAAGTGAAGTAGTTTATTTTGTCTTAGAAAAATGTCTCTGAATAATAAGCCATTGGATGACCATTTTGCATCCAAACTGCTCCATGTGCAAATTGTGAAGCATCAATCTCAATTTCAAAATTCTACGATGGATTGGGAAAAACAAGTATAGGTGCAAAATGAAATTTTACTTTCAATACATTGAAAACATGAGAAAGATCTTCTGTCCACTTGAAAACAACATTATTCTTTGTCAACTAATGTAAAGGCAAGGTGATTTTTGAAAAACCATAGATGTATTTGTAATAGAAGTTAGAAATAACAAGAAAACTCTTTAACTCTGTCATACTAGAAGGAATAAGCTAATTGCATAGAGCTTCAACCTTAGTAGGATTGACCTTAATTCTATATGCATAGATGATAAAACCAAGATAAGAGAATGCAATTTGAGAAAAATAACACTTAGAGATATTAGAATAGAGTTGATTTTGTTGAAGTAGGTGAAGAAGCCATTCTAAGTGTTGGATATGTGTCTTCTAAGTGTGAGAGAAAACAATAATATCATCTAAATAGACTATAATAAATTTATCAATACAATCTCTGAAAATATTATTCATTAATATCATAAAGGTAGTTGGGGCATTGATGAGCCCAAAATGAATCACAAGCCATTCAAAATCACTCATTTTGGTTTTAAAAGTTGTTTTCCAAGTATCTTTTGCTTGAACCATGACCTAATGATATCCACTTTTAAAATCAGTTTTGGTGAAAACTTGGGCACCTTGAAGTTGATCAATCAAGTCATGAATGTGAGGAAGTGGATATTGTTTTTTTATGGTGATTTTATTTAATGCCCTAAAATCAATACAAAGATGTCAAGTCCCATATTTCTTAAGACTTACAAACACGATTGGTGATGCACAAGGGGAGATTATAGGATTAATGAAACCTTTAGTCAGTAGATCCTAAATTTACCTTTTAATTTCATCGCTTTGAATCTTTGGAGTGTGATACAAAATTTCATTGGGAAGAGAGACCCTAGGAAGAATATCAGTTGTATGATTGATTTCTCTATGTGGACCAAGTGCTGTAGATTCTCAAAGAACATTTGAATATGTTTGAAAAACATGATTAAGATCTACACGTGGTGTATAAATTGTGATATTTTCTTTCCTTTCATGATATTAAGGCCTTAAGAAAATTAATGCTAGCGATGTTTCTCAATTCACTGTTTTATGTGCTTGGTTGCAAGTGAGTACCAAATTAGTTGTTTTTGATGTGCTTCTAATTAGATACTTTTTAGTGCTTCTGTAGGTTCTTGGAGAATATTTGAATAGGTTTGCAAAATATGATTAAGATCTACATGTTGTGTAGAAATTGTGATATTTGCTTTCCTTTCATGAGATTAAGGACTTGAGAAAATTAATGCTAGTGATGTTTCTTAATTAACTGTTTTATGTGCCTGGTTGCAAGTGGGTACCAAATTAGTTGTTTTTGACATGCTTCTAATTAGGTACTTTTTAGTGTATTTTTTCAACATATACATATTGTTATATGCATCGTAGGAAGATTTTATATCATATTGGTAGGGCTTACCAAGGAACAAACCACAACAATTCATCTTAGTCACATCACATGTGATATTATCCACAAACTTATGATCAAAAGAAAATAACACATTGCATGTGTGCATGATCAGTGTAGATGAACCATTATCCTTCCATCCAAGTGCATATGGATGAGTATGATGGTCCATTATCCAGTGAAATTTGTCAACAATGGCCTTCATAATCATATTTGTTTGCAATCCATTGTCGATTATAAATCCACTAAAAAAACATGTGTGAGGTAGGCACAAGTGAAAAAAATAGTGCATCAAAGTAACCTTATTGAGTTGGACTTTCGACTCTTCATAATTCATATAATCACTGCAGGTCTCATAGGATATTAGCTCCTTGTTCTTGAGACGATACAAGAAAATATTTATTCTTTAGTCTAAAGCTTTTAGATTTGTCATGTCATTTTTGTTTACAATAATTTTAGAATTTTCCATTTTTCTTGACATCAAAAGAAGATGAAGAAGAATGATTACATGTCATGATAAGAGGTGTGGGATTTGTGTATTTTTTTTTCAGTGCTTGTTGAAAGAGGATGAGCATTGTTTAATTCTTCACTTTTCATATTGGTATGGATTACCAAGCAACAAAACACAACAATCCATCTTAGTCACATCATAGGTGACCTTATCTACAAACTTAGGATCAAAAGCAAATAACACAGTGCATGTGTGCATGATTTGTGTATATGAACCATTATCCTTCCATCCAAGTGCACATGAATGAGTATGAGGGTCCATTATCAAGTGAAAATTTTCAACAATGGCCTTCACAATCATATTTTTTTGCAATCCACTATCGATTATAAATATACTAAAAAAACATGTGTGAGGTAGGCACAAGTGAAAAAAATAGTGCATCAAAGTAACCTTATTGAGTTGGATTTTCAACTCTTAATAAGTCATATAATCACTGCAGGTCTTGTAGGATCATCATTAGCTCCTTGTTATTGAGATGATACAA
>SNQJ01S0152567.1:0-22900 GCA_010110895.2 Picea sitchensis | reverse complement strand
CTGTCTTCTTTTGTAAATCATTTATGTCCCTACGCATTTCTTCACCTTCATCAAGAGTCCAATTAGGATTTTCTGGAGGTTTATTTGGTGTAGGAGGTCCCTTTTTGGGTGGCATGTTGGCCAAATATCACTTTTGAGTCTTGGTTTTAAGGTGGTTCTGCTAGACAATATTTATTCTGTTATATCTCCTAAGTTTCGGCCCTTCTGGGTATGAAACTTTCCTTTAGGTAGTTCTCTGATATTTCTTCTCTGCAATGCCACAGGTCTGATCAAAATTGGATGTGCCAAGTGGAATTTAAGGTAACTTCCTCACAACTTGCCGATTTTTGGCCTTTCCAGGGGATCTCACTTATATAGAATTCCCCACACAAAATAATTGATATAAAATTCTGAAACTCGTACCCAAAATACTAGAGACTGTCCATGATCCAATGCAACCAGTCCCACTCAATTTGGATACTCTAGAAAGAAGTTATGATTGTTTTACCTAGAACACCTTCTTGAGACTAGTCAATAGGGCTAGTCAGATACCCTACCTTACACAGGGTGTATCTACAAATTTAAGATGACCAAGAGGCTAAATTTTTTACCAAAGATACAAAACTAATTTCTGTAAATGGTCTCCGGAGGGCAGGGTCTGAAACGTTACATAAATTTTTTTATAGCGAAACTACCTCAATGACTCATTTCAGGATGATTCCATAACCCTATCTTGTACAGGCTGTATCTCCGAAAGTATAACGCCTCAAGCTGTATCTAATAAATACCCTTCAAGCGGTTCCTTCTGAAACGTTGTAGAAAAAAAGTTATAGCGAAAATTCCACGGTGTCTCAGATGTAGCAGCGAAACCCCAAGACCTTGAGCTCTGAAACCATATGTTAAGAACCTAACATCAATATAGCATGGAAAAACCATAGGAAAAGTACTCAACGCCTTGAAAATGAGATAATTTCAGATAATAAGCCTCTTCGAATGGGCACCCTCCTTTTACCCCACTTAAAATGTTCAAGTACAAGATGATTCAAAATGAAAATGTCTCCTTGGTATATATAGGAGACTAGGAGGTGTAATTACAAATAATGGCCTAAAGCCGACATAATTAAAATAACATTACTAATCTAAATTACAACTAATGGCCTAAGCTGACATAAATAAAATAGCATTACTAATCTAATATGCCCCAATTAAGGGGTAATGAGCCAACATTAGGATCAATATAGCATGGAAACCTCAGGAAAAGTAATTTCAACGCCTTGAAAATGAGATAATTCTGTGATAATAAGCCTCTTCTAATGGGCACCCTCCTTTTACCCCACTTAAAATGTTCAAGTACAAGATGATTCAAATGAAAATGTCTCCTCAGTGCTATATAGGAGACTAGGAGGTGTAATTACAAATAATGGCCCAGTCGATATATAATTAAAATAACATTACTAATCTAAATTCATAACCAATGGCCTAAGCTGACATAAATAAAATAGCATTACTAATCTAATATGCCCCAATTAAGGTAATGAGCCAACATTAGGGCTTAACAGAAAATATAAAATAGAATAATAAAAAAAAAAAAAAAATGTTTTTGATACTTTTAAGAAATGGATGATAGGAACAAGTTTGAAGTAGTTCTTATAAGATAATGGAGGTGAATACTGTAGCAAGGAGTTTGATGATTACCGCTCATACCTATGGGATCTCGTAGAGAAGATGGGCCTACCTACCCACCACAAGAAAATGGTGTGGGTCAAAAAGGATGTAACAGTGGACACCATGGAGCCGTAGTAAGGAGTATGAGATTGTATCGGTTTCCCTTACAATTTGGGCAGATGTTGTAGATACCGTGATGTTTACTTAATAAATAGAGGAACTTCAAGCCCTTTTGGATGGTAGAATTCCGAGGAGGAATGGACAGAAAAGGTAAACTATTCTTTTTGAAAAGTTTCACAGAAGCATTTGTCCATATTGATAAAGAAAATAGAACAAAGCTTGGAGGCAAAATCCAAGAAATGTACCTTATTAGATATGGTGTTAATGATCTTGGTTATCGCTATGGATTATGAAAATAACAAAATAATTAGGAGTAGAAATGTCATATTCACGAGAAGGTCATGTACAAAGACGCTTGCAGGAGAAACAGAAACGTAAAACAAGAATACACGCTATTTGGATGAGATCAATGAAGGAAATTCCAGCGAACCCCAAATCAAATTTACAACAATAGGAGCAATAGGTAACTCAAACACCTACAATTGTTGTTAAAATATCTACCGATGTTAAGTATGGCCCCTAAACAATAATACTCCTTCATTATATTATTTATTGTTGATCGACCAAGTAGAACCGTATCAAGTGAAGGTGTTACCAGTAGACACCAAAAAAAGTGGGAGAAAGGCATGAAAGAGGAAATGGATTCCTGAAAAATAACCAGACTTTTGGGATTTGGTTCAATTGCTCACTGAAAAGAGCATTGCGTAATAAATGGGTTTACAAGTTGAAGGAAGAAGATGGAGGAGAAAAGCCAAGATTGCTAGACTTTAATGTAAAGGGGTTTACAAAAGAAAGGTATATATTTGATAAATATTTTCTCCTGTTAAAATGACTTCAATTAGAACTATTTTAAGTCTTGTGGCGAGGAAGATTTGCACTTGAACAGCTGATGTAAAACAACTTTCTCTCCATGGGGATTTGGAGGAAGAGATTTATATGCAAAAGAACCACGTGGGTATGAGGTCAAAGGAAGGAGAATTTGGTGATGCGGTTGAAGAAGAGCTTGTATGGCCTAAAGAAAGCTCCAAGGCAATGGTATTTGAAGTTTGACGTGTTTATGACAAATAAAAATATAATAGGTAACATTCTGATCATTTCGTTTATTTTAAAAGGCTAGAAATGTAAAGCCATTATCTTGCTATTGTATGTGATGACATGCTTGTTGCGTATTCAATATGGATATAAATGTGCTCAAGAAGAAATTAGCCAATTCATTTGCAAATGAAGGATTTTGGGTGTCAAGAAAGAAAATCCTTGGAATGAGAATAACAAGAGACAGAAAAATCAGAACCCATATCGTCTCGTGGTGAGTACACAAAGAAGGTGTCGGAGAGGTTTAAAATGCAGAATACAAAACTAGTTAGTACACCTTTGGCTGGCCATTTCAAATTAATCTAAGGAAATGTGTCCCAAGACACAGGAGGAGATAGAATACATGTCTATAGGGTCCTGGCTAATCAACATTTGGCGTACTGATGCATGCAATGAGCCAGTAACAAGACCGAGCATTGCACACGCAAAGGAGTTGTGAGCGTGTATATGAGCAATCCAAAGAAAGAACATTGGGAGGTGGCAGCGGATTCTGCATTTGAGAGGTACCACACACATGTAATCTATGTTTTGGAGGTTCAGACACTTTTCACAGGGATATGTTGATTCAAATATGGCGATGCAAGACAAAGCAAGAGGAGCACCACAGGTATGTTTTTTACCATAGGTGGAACAAAGAGGTTGGATTTCAAAATTGTAAAAGGTTGTTGCACTTCAACAACAGAGGCAGGTACATGTTGATGCCACAGCAGGCTAGTAAATAGATGATTTTGGTTACAAAGGTTTGCGGAGGAATTGGGAAAGAAGGTGAGAACAATAAGTCGATTTCTGACAAAATGAGTGCCATTCACCTTGGTAAAGAACTCAACCTCCATTTGAATACTAAGAATATACAGCTGAGGTACCACTTCCTAATGATCCACTTTGAAAGGCTTGGGACACCGAAGTCGAAAAGATACACACCAGCTTAATCCCTGCATACAGCCATCAAAGGAGTGTAACCAGGAGAAACCGTTCTGTTTAGTTTAGCTGGTCTTCAAGAATGAATATGAAGATGAGAAATTTTCCATGTCCAAGAAGGTTCGGAGTCCAACACATACAAAGAAGCTGCAGAGTTGTTGAGACTTACTCTAAGTGGGAGATTTTGGTTGTGGAGCCTGATTATCTTCCCCGATTCAGAGGTCCTTGTTTTCAGCCGGTTTATACCCCATGAAGTATTTACACCCTGCATATGTACACTCTTCCATCGCTGAGGGAGTGCAGAGGGGGTACTTCTCCTCATGGGTCCTGGCGTTTGCCCCAAAGGTTCGTAAGTGAAGCCCCGAAGCAAAAATGGCCTTCTAAAAGTATATTGTAATTTCATTGTAACCGGACCGCTCATTATAAGGTCGCAGATCTAACGGTAGAGATTATGTTAGATTTTCCCTAGAAGGCAACCCCTTTATGAGGGAAATGTATTACGGCTAAGGATGATGGTGAATATTATGAGAGGAGGATCAGAGAGAAAGAAGAGTGAAGTTACGTTTTGTCAGAGGTTGTATCCCTTCATTTGCTCGATAATAATAAAGGAAGGACCTCGGCACTGGTGGACGAGTCCACACTAGGTGAAACACGAATCAGGTCTCTCTGTATTGTGTGTCTTCGCTTTTATCGCATTTGTTTTAGATTTTATTGTTCGCAAAATTCGTTTTCTTAACAATTAATCATCGATTCCTTTTTGCTTTTTACTCTATGACCCCTACTTTCCTTTATTAAGTTTCCTTTATTATAAGTTTCCTTATTTCTATTATTGGTTCCTTTCTTTTTATTTTTTATTTTTTAAACAAAACTCAACAAGATAAAAGTGCCTATAAATCTTTTCATTATATTTCTAAAATCCTAACTTTTATACTCCACACTTTAATAATTTATTTTATATTTTAAAACCATGGTTTCACTTAATTTATCTCCTCATTACTTTACCCCCTAATTTAAGAAGACATCTACTACCCTTAGAGGGTTTCGTTAATGCCTTATGTTTATTTTTTGTGTGGGTCCTTTCTTTAAGGCTAATCACCCTATTTTTAGAGATGTTTTAAATTTAGGTTTAGATTTGAACTGGCGACAATTAATTAGGGGATTTGTTTTGAGAATTTCTAAAGGCATTAAGGTCTCAGGTTCATCTAGGTTTGTTCCCATCATCATCATCAATGCGACCGGCCCTTCAGATCTAAATACGCGCTCCAAGGGTGCCACTTGCCCGCTGTTTCACAGCGACGCGTCTCTTCGTGATGCACCACGCGTCTAAGCGGTGCCACTGGCCGACTTGTGGTTCTTTTGGCGCCGACGTGCTCCTTCGTGATGTACCACTGCTCCGCGCTGGGGCCACCAATCGACTTGACTGATTGGTAGACATCTATAACCCCGGAGTCAACACTGGCCAGGACCAGGGAGACTATGGGTTTAAGGAATAAGGCTCCGCCTTATTGCTCTTAGAATCATTGTGAGCTTAATCGTCGCAACCGCCTCTCACGCATCGCGGGATCCTCTCTTCAACTAGGTAATCGTTAACCTACCGGTTAACACGGAGTGCTAGTAGGTCATATGTGGTCGCTGTCCACACCTCCTCAACTCTCTCCGAACTGTGTGGCCCCTTTACTCCATATGTGAGTCCGGTCGCATTAAGCCAGCGCCGTATCGCATCATCAACCATCATGTCAAAACATGTCAACAACATATCAATAAATCAATAAATATCATGGTAAATAAATCAACTCAAATATCACACCCCCTGACTCAATCCGAAACTAAGAGTTCACGATGCCTCTCAGACCTCCGTGTCAAAACCCTACACACCAAATAAACCGGAATAATAGCACTCAGATATACAATATTAAACATCATTTCATCTATCAACGATCATGATCGACATAAAATGTTTTAACATCGGTACGTATCACTGGCAGTGCGTTCCTCAAATAATAGGTTTTTCAAGGCGCGTGAAAGTGGGATGTAACATCCCTCTCTGGTCTAAACTTCATCCCAAAGTTTCTCAAAGATAAATGCCAAAATAATAGTATCACAAGATCATAAGTCTATTCATCAAACAAAAATGGAAACCGTTGGCGCATATCAAATGCGTCATCCCACGTTGCCAAGTGAAGACTATAATCGCCCCATCGATCTTTGACTCCTACTCTACCGCTTCACGCCGGTGAATCGCTGGAACGCCATGATCTAAAATGCGATCGGCCTTCAGCCATGAGTTCTCCTCATCCGACAATTCAGTAGCGAACTCAGGTCAATCATGTGTGTAGGATCACTAAATATAACGTCTCAAAACGCATACATGAAAAACATCGTGCAAATGCCAAAGAATCAGGCAAGGTTGGTCGATAGGCCACGGGCCCCTTTCTTCCACACCGGAAGGTCCCACGAACCTGTGAGAGAGTTTATCTCCCTTCCCAAAACTTGATCGAACTCTATGCTGCTTCGTCCCGCAGGCTACATTCCCGACCACCGACCTTCGTGAATCTCACGATTCCACCTTTGCAGCATCTCCAAGCGATAACTCTTCCTTCGCCGGGATCCTTAGCGCCTCTTTAACT
This sequence comes from Picea sitchensis, assembly GCA_010110895.2. Classification (NCBI taxonomy): domain Eukaryota; kingdom Viridiplantae; phylum Streptophyta; class Pinopsida; order Pinales; family Pinaceae; genus Picea; species Picea sitchensis. The sequence goes on along the minus strand of SNQJ01S0152567.1, from coordinate 16,499 downwards.
CTTGTCTTTATGGTTTGCATCTTTCTCTTCCATTTCTTTTTGATCGCTTTCGGTCCCACCCGCAGCCCCTATCCTCAGTTTCCATCCTTAACTTCAAGTACGCCCCGACATGTCGTCCATAAAGAAACTCAAAGGCGCCATATTAATGGTGCTCGGGTAACCGCTGTTGTGTTTAACTCTACAAGTGGCACCTCGCCAACGCTTTTGTTATCCATCACGTATATGCGCAATATGTCTTCCAAGGTTTGGTTCATTCTTTCTGTTTTTCCATCTTTTTTTGGGTGATATGTTGTACTAGATTTAAGTTGGTTTCTCAAGGCCTCTTGGAACTCATCCAAGATCGCCCAGTAAACACCGATCCCCGATAGGATATAATCCTCTCAGGCATGCCAGCTCACAATTCACCGATGAAAACTTGCGTTGCGTCATACGGCCAGACGGACATGAATAAAGTGAGAACTCTTCAGAGTGCGTCTACTACTACAAAATCGCATTCATGCCCTTCCACAAGGCAATTCAACAAAATCCATCGGTAAATAACTTCCCATTTCGATACCGGAATGGCACGTATTGAAGTAATCCTCGCCAAAGGGTGTCTATGTTCAGCCTTTACCATCGACACCGGTGACATCTAGCCACACAGTTGACTGTGTCGGCCTTCATTCCCTTCTTTAAGAATAAGGGTTTAAGGTCTCCCTCATCTTCGTGACTCCCGTTGGCTACAACCGCTTCTATGAGCTCGCCAGATCAACATCTCAACTCCGTCATTGGCGGTACATAACCGAATTTCTAAACTCTCAATAAATCATTGCCATCAAAATGAATATCCTCATATCATGGTACCATCATTGTGTTTTTGTCCGAAAAATCCTTGACTTCTGTACTGAAGCCATCGTCATGTCGTAAGGTGAGAATCTTCACGATTCGTCGATGAGGTAACACCGGAAGATGCGTCTAACTCAAAGCATCCGCCACTCCTGGCTCAATCGCTCCTTTATGGATAACTTTAATTGCATCGCCAAGAAATTCTAATTTCAATGCCGCTGTCGCTGCTCAGGTCGCTTTTACGTAAAATGTGTTGTGAACACAATGATCACCCCATCCAAATTTTCGTCTAACGAGGTAGTGTCTCCATACCTTAAGGCATATACAATAGCTAATAACTCCAAATCGTCCGTCACGTAGTTCTCCTCATGAATTATCAGTTTCCTCGAAATGTAAGAAACCACTCGTCCATATTGCATCAAGAATCCGCCTAAAACTTCCTTGGATACGTCAGTGCAAACCAAGAAGAATGTGTCCATGTCAGGGACCTTAAGTAACAGCGCCAATGTCAACAACTCCTTGATCCTATGAAATTCCTCCTCGCATTTCTCGGTCCAAACAAACTTCTTTGTTTTCTTCTACAATTCCATGATCAGACTTGCTATCTTCAAACCTCGACAAACCGATAGTATCCCGCTAAACCTATAAAGCTACGCACTTCCGCGACATTCGTCGGTGCGTGCCATTCCATAATAGCCTCAACCTTTGGTCGGATCCACGGCGATACCTTTGTCGAAGATGACATGCCCTAAGTAGTGAATCCCATTGATAAAAAGAGTATTTGGACAACTTCCATATAATTTGTGCTCGCAAACACCGTAGTACCAAGCGCAGTGCTCGCCATGCTCCTTCGTCCGAGAGATCAAAATGTTGTCAATGAATACTTGGACGAATCTGTCCAAGTACTCGCGGAACACCTCGCTCATCAAACTCATGAATACACCAAGGGAATTTGTCAATCCAAATCCAGAAACAAGAACTCAGAATGTCCAAATCTTGTCTTAAAAGCGTTCTTAGGGACATCATCCTCCATTTGGATCCATAAGTGGTGATACCCCACTGCAAAATCGACCTGGAGAACACCACCGCATTCTTCATTTGATCAATAGATCATCAATTCTGGTAAGGGATATTGATTCTGATCGTGGCCTTGTCTGGCTTTGATGTGAGTCAATGCAAAGCCTCCACGATCCGCCCTTCTTCCGAAATGAAAATAACAGGTGCAATTCCCACGGTGACACAATTGTGGGGCTTATCGCCCCCGTGTCTAACAACTCCTTTAGTTGCATTTTCAGCTCTTGCAACTTCTGCCTACATCCGATAAGGCATTCGGCTATCGGCCTACCGTTTCTCGTGTCTATGGTAAACTCCAATTCTCTTCCGGTGGCATCCTGTAACTCCTCTCGAAATATGTCCGCAAACTCCTTCACCAACGAAGGTGTTCTAGACCTTCTACTGTATCTTTCATTTAGCGCAAGTATCGCATAAAGATTGCACCCTTGTGCATACTCTTCTCGCGAATCAGAAGGAAGAGATGAACCCTCGTGGATACCCGGTGGTTTTCTTCCTACAATCACCCATCTTTGTCCCTTATCATCATCGCACTGCTTCAACCGCTTTCATATTACAGTTGAGTATTTCCCCATGCAATTCCAACCAATCCATGTCGATAATCCACGCCATAAGATCCTAAGATCGTGGCGCATGCTGACCTCCTCAAACTCTCCTATGTTAAGGGCACAACCCATAACCTTTCCTCCAATCCTTTTGGCTCCCGGCTATCTCTACTGGCTAAACTCATCCCGCTCGGACGCTTTTATCTTTGATCCTTTTTAGCACCGCACTGTAAATGAAACTCAAGAGGCACCGGTTCATCAAAATACTGTTCTATCGCCGATGGTATTCGCCGCTCCCGAAAGCACGCCGACCGGTATGTCAAGCATATATTCACCGTCATGGAACTGGCGGGCCTTTTCCCATATCTCCCACTTTAGTGGGTCCGCCTGATCCGGACGCTTCCGCCCTTCCACGATAGTCGCTACCGGTAGTGTGGTTCTCACACGCCCAATACCCTTCTTCGCCCAGAACTCGTACCTCGGTGATGACGCCCACCGCTCGAAACCTGGTCTGCTCGGCCAATGTGCCTAAACCGCTACCGCCAGTAATGGTACACCGGCAATGGTGCCGTGGTCCTCGACAAGGCATCCGCCACCGTAGGTGGTGGTCGCTCGAGGTAGTGAACGCGGGCTCGAAGCCCTCGGAGCATCCCCGCTCGTATGCATTGCCGTGATGTCCGGTACCGTGGTGTTCCGATGAACCGCCTACCGTCTCGGCGGAGTCCTGCTCCAATTCCCCACCGATAAGATCCTCCTCTACTATTAGGGCCTTTTACGTCAAAGGCCAAAAAGGTTTGAGCCATCAAGATACTAACCTTTGCACTAGTCGCCGTTATACAAACACCTAACCGTTGACCTTTGAGCTTTCATTAAGGTATGGAGCATACCAGAGCAACTCCATAAAACATGCCTCGTACTCTGGCACCATACGATCTCACTGTCGTAACGTATTGAACTCATTGAGCTGACGCCAATGAATTCCTATGAAAGATATCTCTCTAACCGTTCGGTCAGCTTCCCATGACACGCCTTTCAACGCCATAATTGCCATGCGAGCTGCCTTTCCACCATAGAAGTTAGCCGCCCCTTCAGCTTGAAAGACCGCCATGCGGACCTTCATGTTGAGGTATAACGCTGGGCGCGGCACACGCCATATTCTCCAACTATACCGGACGCCGTCCGGCACCATAGAACTGTGGAGAATTTAACCTTCTCGAAGTTCACAAGTGAATGCTACTTCGTAACGGTGTGCGCCAAGGAACTCGGCGGTGGCAAAGGTTCGGCCTTCTTTTGTCCAATCGGGTTGATCAATGCTCGACATGCACCGAAGGATCTCATCATCCCAACAACGCCTCCAACCGCTGAGCATGTTCTCAGTCCAAGAACCCGCCACTTGAGTTAGACCCTCAGCGGATCGGCCGGAGGCGCCACGCCTTCCCTAGCACCATGTCATTTTCCTCTGCGGCGCCCCTAACCATGATTACCTGCACACACACAATCAACTCAATCAACAATGTAGACAATTCAAATATAATCATGTCAATGAACATATCGAATCCCCAAGTCGCTGGTCGAATCCTGCAGCTTCCGATACCATATGTGACGAATTTCGCTATTTACAACAACCCAAAACTAGTGCAATTTTTTTATTTTATTTTTGTTTACATAAAGCGCATGAAGTAAAAACACACTTGACTCTACGTTGCCACTCCACAACCAACAAGACACAACCAATGATGTTCAAAGACAAGAAGACTAGCAACACCACGCAATGAGTAACTACAACAATGTATGACCATAGGCATAAGGCACACAACACAAACATTAAAGAAAAACTGGGGATGCACAGTAAGAAGAACACCGGTGGGAAGAACTATGGTGTTAGGGTTACTATTTCTGCACAGAAAGGTAGGGCTTTTAGTCTTATGTCTTCAAAGAAAGATTAATGTGTTCTCGTCACGACCGCTTCAAAGTGAACTATTAACCCTAATTTGCATCAAGCACGCTAAGTACATCTTAACACAACAAGACGACATCGACATATCACAATGATAACAAGCAATAAATGCCCTTAGACATAAGGTGTACAACTAGCATCTGTAAGCATAAAATGACACCAAGTGTTAAGTACAATACCAATGCATGGAAGAATCCAATAGTAGAGTTTACTATTTCTGCAGCATTGCAAGGTGGCTTTTAGTCTTATGTCTCTCAAAGAAGATTAGACATGTTCGGCCGAATGGCCGCAAACTAATAAATCTTTTAGACGCAGAGGAACTGTGCCTTTTAAACAGCCCGAGACTACCGACAATGGCTCAGTGTGTCGCAAGAGTGGAACTGCCTTTAAACAACCCGAGACTCTTTATACGGCACTGGATTCCTTACACTGAAATACATAGACATATATACTAAGCTACAAGAGGTGTCTATATCCCTACCGACACAAATCAATTGCCGACCAGCTGAATACTATCAAGTACAATATAAACAAGAAGGACCCACTACTGCCCTTTACGCTGTATAGGGCGACACAAGAAGGACCTCACAACTAACACCCGTTCAACATTAATTTAAATTAAACAACTTTCCTCATTTACTAAACTCAAGTAATTTATTGGTCATGAGTCGAGGTTATTGCACCAAATATGCAGCATAACAAATAATAAAATTTCCACAGCACTCTCATGAAATATTAACTACCTTTTCTCATTTTATAATTGCTATTATCCGACCATGATTTTAAAATTACAATACCTCTTATATGCTACAACCACCAAAATTATAATGACTTTCCAAGATAAAACACTCAATTAAACAGGAGGAGCTCACAATGTGTTGTCATCAATGATCATTACCCTTAATTATAACATAATCATTCATAGTCTAACATCATCCTTACCGTTAACCATGTTTCATTCCACTATATTATTTCGATAATTAATTTAACATTGCTACTTTATGAAGTCATGATTAATTAACAATAATACCCTCAAACCATATCACCTTCGCTAATATCACTTTAACAATTATCACAACTTTCATCAATATTACCATTAAACAATAAAACGAGGCAGCGGTAATAAAACCACTTACTTCCAATAGAAATACAATGTCACCATTTCATGAAGGGAAAAAGTGGAACCTTCCCCAACAATTTGTAGAACTTACGCCACTCAGAGGCCAATATGTACAACTTATGTGGTACAAGACAAATCAGATATATAACTATTCCTATAGAACAACATATTTAGCAATGATGATTACATACCTATGTATTTGACAATGATTACATTTACATTGACCATGATATATATGTATTTTAAACTATCATTTAACTTGAATGTACTAATCTTATTTAAATTATATTGACCTATCCCTCGGCTTTCAAGACTACACAACATATCTATATAGCCAAGTTTGAATATCTTTCAAATGGGCAAGATGGAGCATTGAATATCCTTCGTGATGTACCTAATACATAAAAAAAAATCTTCCATAAAGGACAGATATTTAAAACCTTGAATATCCGATATATCGAATCCTCATACACTTAAAATATCATTTAAGTGAAACTACTAAATCTTTTAATTAATTTGAGCTCTCAACCAAGTTTGAAAAATGGCCAATCCCTCTACTTTTATATTACCATAATATTCAGCTAAAGGCAAGGAATTTACAATGCATGGTTAATACTGATGCATGGGAACTATAATGAGAAGACCAACGAATAGCTATGCAGCTACCTTTATATCAACAGTATCGCATTAAATTTGCAAGGACCCTATAGTTTAGCAATGAATGGCAATTTAAACATGCCAAATCCTCACCTGGGCGCAAAAAAGGGGAAATTATACTGAATGCAACATGGAACAAGGAAATTACCAAAAAACCGTCGGGCAGAAATGCCCCTCTTACCATCGACTCGCATATACAAGTCGAAATTTAATAAATCAATAGTGAATTAAACATATGACTGGTGGGCGTAGAAAGGGGGATTTAACACGCGGGCATAGGTTATATTAGACACATCATTATGGACACAGAACGGATGTTATACGCAGGGAGATATGCAAGACGTAGAGAAAATTTAAAGGGTGAGTCACTGAGTTTAAAGGATAACACGGTTGTTCAGAGGTCCTTCTCCCAAGTCACCCACAGAGAAAGAAAAACGCCCAAACAAAAATGTAAAACGAAATCAACAGTCCCAGGGATGCCAATTCGAAAACCAAGAAGCCCAATGCCAAGCCCAGAATGCAAAATGCCCAAACAAAAATCATGAATGCATAATCGAATTCTGGACTGCCCAATTTCATTCCAGTTCGCGATTTGTCTAGATATTGCCAGAATCATTCAGTTCGAATTCCGTTATCTAAAACTCCCATGCTGTACCGGTCGAAAATTTATTTAATATGGTAACAACAATATTAAGGTTCGAATTTCTTTGGCTAAAATGACAGTACTGTACCCGTTCCTAGCTTATCTCATTATTGACAGAGGTGAACCGAATACTAACAAACATGAAATCCAAATCAAATGGCAAGATTCATAAAACTAGAAAAGATGCTGGAAATGCAGACAAAATGCAAATCATTTAAACGCCCCACATAAACGCATTGCCAAAAGATAAAACGAATTGCCATGATTAAAATGAACTACCGTGTTAAAATCCATTTTCCGTATGAAACGAATTGCCGTGGATTAAAATGAACTGTGTTAAAACGATTTGCCGAAGGTGAAACAACAAATTGCCGAGACACCAACGTAAATGACAAGAGTTCAAGCAAATGAATGACAAAGAAAATTTAAAAAGACATGACCAAAATTTTATAAGATGAAATGCCCACCACATAAGGCCCACAGTAAATAAAGAAAACACCCACAGAATTGATCGCCCCAAAAACAACCCACGGTCAAATTCCATAACAACAAATATTGTAATTACATACCCCAGCACCATCATTTAAATTTGCACGGTCCAGAATTTCAGCAGAGATGATTTTATACAAATTAGACCATAACAGAAATGATTTATGCATTCCGTAATTACAAAGATCCTTATATTACAAATAAGAACACATACAAGCATTCTACTCTACCACAAACGCGCGTACCTTTTTCCTTATCAACCACCTCGATTGATGTCCATTTTGATTGCTGTCCCACAAATTCTTGCCACTCCTCAAGCCCGATCAGAAGGAATTTCACCTAAGATTCTCCCAACCAATTGTTAGGGGTACTTTGTTTCCCCCTTAGCCTCTTGAGCCAGGCCACAAGATCCGTGAGATTAGCTCACTTCCAAGGCTGAGCTACCACTCCACATACCAGAAATCTTAAACTCCTCACAAGAAATGGGCCAAGTTAAAATCCGGCACAGAACGCTACGCCACCGCTCATTCCATCTTCTTTTCCCATTCTTTATAGAAATTTGAGACCACTTACTTTCCTAAATCATTATTAATTTAATTCTTTTTAAATGAAACTTCTAAAGATTTTCTACCATCCAAGTGTCACTCATCCCCATGTTTCTCCAAAATTAATTCCTTTAATTAAATAAAAGACTCATTTCCCCACTCTAAAGTCGCCTCCTAAAATTACTCCTAGGTGTTCCTAGATCCCCATACACGCTTTTAATAACTTTCCCTAAAAGAAGTTGTTATTTTAGTTCATTATAGAAAGTTATTAATTGTTGATTCCTTTTTGCTTACCCCATGACCCCTACTTTCCTTTTATTAAGTTTCCTTTATTACAAGTTTCTTTATTTCTATTATTGGTTCCTTCTTTTTAAAACAAAACCCAACAAGATAAAAGTGCCTATAAATCTTTCATTACATTTCTAAAATCCTAACTTTTATATACCCACACTTTAATAATTTTGGTTTCTTCTTTATATTTTAAAACCATGGGCTCTCAATTAATTTATCTCCCTCATTACTATACCCCCCCTTAATTTAAGAATACTTACCACTTAGAGGGCTCTTTACAATTTTATGTTTATTTTTGTAGGTCCTTTCTTAAGGCTAATCAAATTTTATTTTAGAGATGTTTTAAATTTAGGTTTAGATTTTAACCTACACCATTCATTAGGGGAGTCGTTTGGAGAATTTCTAAAGGCGTTTAAGGTCTGTGTGGTCATCTAGGTTTGTCTCATCATCATCATCAATGCGACGTTCTTCAGATGCACTCCATTGCTCCAAGGGTGCCACTACCAAGCTTGCTTCAAGGTTAACGTGCTCTTCGTGATGCACCACGTCTATGCGCTAATTTGTCGATTTCAGGTTCTTGCGCCGACATGTTCTTCAGAGGACCACATGCTCCAGCAGCACTTCACGACTTGACTGACAGACATCTATAATCCTAGAGTCAACACTCGCCGTGAAATTGTGGGGAGACTATAGTTCTAAGGAATAAGGCTCCCCACCTTATTATGCTCTTTAGAATCATCATGAGGGACTGCCGTTAGCCTTTCCTCATGGTATCGTGGATCCTCTCAACTAGGTAATCGTTAACCCACGGGCTCAGCCACGCTGGAGTGCTAGTAGGTTGTGGTAGGCTGCTGTCCACACCTCCCTCAACCTCTCCTGAACTCGGTGTGGCCCCTTTAATCCATATGTGAGTTCCGGTCACAAGCTAGAGTCAGCCTCTATCATCAACCATCATGTCAACATGTCAAGAACATATCATCAAATCAATAACATCATGAAATAAATCAACTCAAATATCACACTTCCTTACTCAATCCAGAGTCCAAGGGTTCCTTCAATGCCTCTGCATCTGTGTCAAAAACCTCGCCAGACACTCAAATAAACCGAAATAATAAGCACCTTTATTTACACAGTAAACATCATGTCATCTATCATAATGCATCATGATCGATTATAAATGTTTTAACATCAGAAGTCCAGATCACTAGCGAGCAAGAGTCCTCAACACATAGTTTTCTCTCGCCATGCCGCATGATGTTACAGAAATTCGCTGGATGTACCTAATTTTTAAATGACCAAATATCTCATGCAATACTATGCTACTATCATCAACATGCATTAGCATTAAAGAGGATTTATGGTCAAATAAAATTAGGTGAATTTATACAACCTTGATTTGTGATCTACCTCACCAATTGAAATAATGGAATTGTTATGCATGTCAATTACTGAAACTCAATATGATGTAAATTCAACCTTTTTACCGTTCTGAGTGATCTAATAAACCGAGAGAAGATTTATAGAAAGCTTCGGAACATGTAAAACATTCTCAAAACTACATTAGGGAGTTCCACTCTTCCCTCTCCTGCAACTGTTGTTGGAGTATCATCCCCCATGAATAGGGGGTCTTGAGTATGAAATCAAAGAAGTAAAACTTCCTCTTGGATGAAATACATGCATGCAACCCACAAACGCATGAGGAATTGATTGAAACTAGAGCATGATGATTACCTTTCTTAGATGCATGGTATTCTTATTTCTTCTTCTTAGTTCCTTCAAGAATGAAGTTTCCAAGGTTGTTCTTATGAAGTACATGTGACATAAGATCGATTTTATTCTTCATGCATGTGGACTCTTCATGATTATGGCTATTTATTGCAATAAGTGCACTACTTTTCCTTATTCTTATTTCCTTTGGAATTTGAATAGTCTCTTTATAACCTGAGGAATCCTTGAAGGGTTTGGAATATCCCTTTTTGTTTTCTTTATGTTTTGTATTTTTTTTCAGATGACTCTTTTCCATCCTACATGGTGAGTGCATGTGATTTGGGTTCCTTGATTAGACCCATATGAATGAGTTTTTCTACTCATGTGTGAGAGAATCAAAGAACTACTCCATAGTAGGCATATTCCACTTTGATCCCAAAACATACCTGCCAGAATGGAAAGTGTGATACATAGACAAGTATATTCTTCATAGTGCTATCTTAGCTAAGATTGTTAGAATAAGTTGTTCGACTTGTTTAGAATTATCACTACTCAAAATATCTATAAATTTCAATATCGAAGATTTAAACTTGGTAAAGAAAACCTGCAAAGGTCATCAAAACTTTTAGGATCCAATGTATTCAACTCTACCTCAAACATGTGGCCTTTCATATCCTCTTTTTTTTTCCAAAGAGATCTTCCAAGGTATCTTGGGATCTCATTTGGAGTCTTGCATGTGGAACATGAAACCATAAATTAGTTGAAATTAATTTGCTGCGAATTCATGTGGCCTCATCCCAGCTTCCCATTTGGTCTTCTCTCTAATCAATCGATGTGGTTCCATTTATGTCACAATCAAGCCAAATTGTAATAACTTTCCTTTGGGAGCTGGAGATTAGCCTTCTGCCTCTTTCCATCTCCTCCAAAAATAATTGTATGTTGTGAGAGAATTATCACCAAATTTGATCAAGAATTACGCCATATCCATCCCTCCTTTTGGTTCTGAAAACCCTGAAAATTAACCATCAATTTCCAAGTGAAAATACACAGAAATCACGTAAAAGTTAATTTAGAAGAGGCGCACTGGCTCTAAGGACGGAAGACGACACCATCGTATCTTCTATTGAAGACTGTTACAAGATCAATACAACCTATGTGAAATCCAGAGATAATCATTGCACTTCGCAAGGCTAAAGTGAGATGCTACTGTACATTACTTGAAATTTTGTAGTTTTCTTCAGGACTGCTACACCTTCAATAGGAGGGAGGACACTATAAAACACGTGGATTACGATCTTCAAAATCCTTAATTTCCTTTGGATTGCACAGTTTCATTCCAAAGATATCTTGCCCATGATACCATGTCGTTTCATAGAAACCTTTACAAGAGATCTAGCTAAAGCAAGTACTGACAAATTTTATCAAGAAAGGATGAGAGATTTAATAAGGAAGAATGAGAATTAATCATTCACACTACTCCAATGAGATAATCAATCAACATACAATGATTGAGTGATATCCAGTCATATAGGGAAGACCATTCCGTAATTAAGAAGAGAGAACAAGCAATGAGATTTTCTTAATTATGGAATGTATGCATGCATAATAGCGATGGTCAAAATAGAGTCTAAAATATAACTAGTTCCAAATAACTACCACTGAACTAGTGAGTTGAAAGTAGAGATATCTCCAACAATCATGGATGATGATTAAATTGAGAAATTTGCAAGAAGGTGGACATTTAGTTCCTATTCACCTTGAAATTGGTACCATATGAGGAATACAACGAACATGAGTGATGAAACATAAAACAATAATGTAACATCCCACTCTTGTGAGCACATGTTATCGGCTTATTATTTGAGGAAACTTGTTCGCAAGTGATTTGGATTTTTACGATGATAAAACATTTATCCTTCATTTTGACAGCTAAGATAGATGACGCAGATGTTTTTACTACTTGATGTGGTAATGTGCTACCGACTCAAATACTGAGTGCATGGTTTCGCAATCTTTGAGGATGCAGAGGCATCTATGGAACCCCTTGGGACCCTGATTGAATCGTGAGTGCCATTTGGGCTGATTCATTTCACCGCGATATTGTTTTGTTTTGATGACATGATATTGATTTTATGATATGCTGTTGACACAATCTATTGCTGATGATGCAAGCCGATGATACGCTTCGTCAATTGCACTACATATGGAGTAAAGGGGCCAAACATGATTTCCAGAGGTTGAGGGAGAGGTGTCGATAATAGCCCCGCCACGTTCACTAGCACCTCCACTGGTCTCAACTCAGAGGTTAACGACCTAGTTCGAGGATCCACGATGCCGTGAGGGTAGATCATGCATACCGCCACGATGATTCTATGGGCGCACTGGCGGCCTTATTCCTTAGAGTTTAGTCTCCCACAAGTTCACTTTGTGGAGTGTTGACTCCAGGGTTATAGATATCTACCAATTAGTCAAGTCTCACGAGTGGCACCCGTGGAGCACGCGGGTGCATCCTAAAGGGCACGCCGCAATAATAAATACAATGGCGAGTGGCACTTTGAGCATCGCGGGTGCATCCCGGCACATCACATCAGAGCAACAAGGTGAGTTGCACCCTTTGAGCACGTAGTGTATCCTCGGCGGCACCGCCGGATTGATGGTGATGATGAGACAAACCTAGATAACCCTCGGTGACCTTTAACGCCCTGAAATTTCAAAACGACTCTAATTGATTGTCACCCACTAATCTAAACCTAAAATTTAAAACATCTCTAAGATAAAATTTGACAAGCCCTAAAAAAAGATCCTACAAAAATAAACATAAGGGTGTAAACCAAAACCTCCCTAGGTGTTAATTAAAGTCTTCTTAAAATTAAAGGGGGAAAAGTGAAGAAAGGGAATAAATTAATTTAAATACGTGGTGTTAATGGTAAAAAGTAATATAAAGTTAAAAACATGTGAGAGTATAAAGTGTAATGAATTTAAAATATAGAAATACTGGTTTATCTATCATAGAAAGGATTAATAAGCGCATTCATCTTTTGGGTTTAAAAATAAAAAGAGAGAAATAAATAATAGAAATAAGGAAACTTGTAATAAAGGAAACTTAATAATGGAAAGTAGGGGACATAGGGTAAAAAGCAAAAAGGAATAAAAAATTAAGGAGTTACTAAAATGAACTAAATTTTGGCAACTTCATTTTAGGAATGTTATTAAAAGCATGAGAGGGGATCCAGGAACCCTAGGAATAATTTTAGGAGAAACTAAAGGGGGGTGAGGGAAATGAGTCTTTTAATTATTAAAAAGAAATTAATTTTTCGAGAAACATGGGGGATGAGTGACACTTGGACGGCAGAGAATTTTTAGATGATTGTCATTAAAAATTAAATTAATAATGATTTAGGAAAGTAGGTGGGTCTCAAATTTCTATAAAAGAAGGGGAAAAGAAGGAAGATGGGGATGAACGGTTAGCGTAACATTACGCTGCCGGATTGTGGCTTGACGGATTGCTTGTGAGGAGTTGGGTTTATCTCAGCTGTATTGGAGTGGTAGCTCAGCCTTGGAGGCGAGATGAGAAGCTAGTCTTATCTCTGGATCTTGTGTGGCCCCTTTGCGGCTCGGGGGGCTAAGGGGGAAGCAGAGTACCCCTAGCGATTGGCTGGGAGGTACCGGTGAGATTTCTACGGTCAGTGAGCAGGAATGGCACGGAGAGTGGGAAGCGACATGGAGAGCGGGAAGCGGCACAGAGCACGGGACGTCATCCGAAGCGGCGAGAGGCAACGGTATGAATTTTATTTCTGGTAGAGTAGATTGTTTGGTTATTCTCTTAGGCGATTATGATGCATGGTATGTAAGATGTTGCTTCAACTGTTGTGGTTCGTTTAGTATGCTACCGTGATAATGTTGGGAAACCTTTTGTTGGGGTAGATGTTCTGAATTGCTGTCATTTGCATGCCGAAATTGTTTGCATTAGTTATCATTGCATTCTGGAAATTATCTGAATGGAAATCGTTTGTATTCTGGAAATGGCCTGTCTATGCTATCAGTGTATTCCGAAAACGTGTCTTGTTGGGTTATCCTTGCATTCTGGAAATTTAGCTGAGATGGATATGGTTTGTATTCTGGAAATGGTCGAAATTTGTCAGCATGGTAGTCGGCATGTCGTCTGAAATTGTTACCATGGGTATTCAGGCAATTCGAATGCTAGTTGTTCTGCTTATTGATCAGGAAGGTTTTAAAATCGATTCGGCATTTCGTTTCCATTATTGCTGCCACATTTCGCTGAGGAAATGCCTTTCCGATCCTGTAAAAGCATGTTGCATTTCGTTTGATTTTTGCGCTCTGTAAAATCGTGTTGCATTTCGTTTTGATGATTGCGTGCCTGTAAAAGTGTGTTGCATTTCGTTTTGATTATTGTGCTCTGTAAAATCGTATTGCAATTCGTTTTGATGATTGCGTGCCTGTAAAAGCGTGTTGCATTTTGTTTTGATTATTGCGCTCTGTAAACTCGTGTGGCCCTTAGTTTGCATCGGTGTCGTGTTTGCGCTATGTGTCATGAGATTCTGTCCCTGATTTTGAATCCTACCTTCTAAAAAGGTTCTGTTCTCCCTCCCAAATCCTGACAGTCATATTCGCTTTAAAGAAAGACCTTGAACTTTGGATACTCTAACGATGATGGCGGACTACATTGTAACCTAACTGGGTGTCACTGCACCGTGATTTAAACGAAAAAGGAGTGGTTCCGGTCGTAGTTGTCTTTGTTTTAAATTTTCTTTTATTGAAACCGATCTTCATAAATCTGGACAACTATGATTTTCCATTGAAGGTGAACTGTTAATACAGTTGTCTGGTCATATGTGGTTAAAGGAATAGTTCTGTTTTCCGCTCCCTGTTTTGCCAATCTAGAACGTGATGTTGAGGCCCAATGCTTATGACTGTAACCAACTAATGTAATGCGTGAGAGCGTGGTTATGGACTCTGGTTTTTAAGTCATGTAATGTTGATATTTGGATAATGTAACAAGGAAGGGCAGGGTCGCTAGTTATTGTCATTGATATATACAGGGTAATGGTGGTTCTTTGTATCTTTTCGCCTTGATGAGTTGATAGGAGTACAGGGTAAGGGAATAGTCAGTAAATTTAATGGTCCTGAACTGTAGCGGTAGTGCTCGATAATTAATCAGTAGCGAATGCCACTGGACTATAACCGCGAGGTTATTATAATTGCATTTTATTATGATAACTAGGGTAGCGTTGATTCTGGTTGAAGCTCAATTATGGCGTCATACAGCCATGAACACTAGTGTGGGATGGAGGAACATAATTTAATTATTTAAGTATATGTTGTTTGCCGAATAATAGAATATAGATAGTATTGTCAATTTGTTGGGGATACTGTTATTGCAGCGTAAAGAATTGAATGTTAGTACAGTTTATGGTTGTGAAATGACGAATTAGAGGTAAGGTCATTATAAATGATTGGAAGGATATCCTAAGATATCGCCAGGTTGGCATTACTTTTTAGTAGAGCTTAGTAAACGTTACAGCCACCGATAATAGGTAATTGCGATGCTTTTGCTTTATATCGATTTTTAATTATTGTTGTCTTTAAATATTGTTTTTATGTGGATATTTGTCATTTTCAATGTTGTCCTTTTATTTATTGTCATTTGGAATTTGCGATATTTTATATATTGCCAATTTTAACTATGGTGTTATATTGTTAGCCGAGTAGGTGTTACCTATAAATATGATAATAATTTTATTGCTATAGGTGAAGGAAGAATGTTAGGGCATACTTATGTCATGGAATAATTGTTTATAAATTTCGTAATTGTAATATATTGTTTTGAAGTATGAAATTGTATTGTTCTTGCCATATAACAAGATTGCAAGATTAGAGTTGAATGTATGACCATTATTTATTTCAATGTTATTGTAATTAGAAGTGAAATGATATGGTTATCTTATTGTGATGTTAGTGTAATCTCTTGATATTGATAAGACATACATGGTGGAATGTCCTGGATTATGTACAAAAATTTACTCGGAGTTAGTAAATGAGGGTTGTTGAGTCATTTTATTAATGTTGAACTTGGGATTCATTGTCGGAGTCCTTTTGTCACGCGCCTTCCGTAAAGGACGTAGTCGTCCTTCTTGTTTATATTGATTTTGATAGTATTCAGTTGGTTGCTTGGTCGGTTGTGTCGGGCGGGATGTAGGCACCTCTTGTAGCTTAGTATATATGTCGGTGTGTATTTTCCGTGTATAGAATCCAGTGCCGTATCAAGAGTCTCGGGCTCTTTAAAGGTAGGGTTTCCACTCTTGCGACACACCTGATGGAGGTTACTAGTTTCTGCCTGAGCAGTCTGCCAGGAGCCTATCTAATCTTCTTCCGAGAAGACATAAGACTAAAAGCCCTGCTTTTCTGTGCAGAAATAGTAAACTCTACTGTTGGATTCTTCCATCTGTGACCATACTGTACTTAATACCTGGTGTCATTTTCTGCTTCCAGCTGCTATTCGTACGCCTTATGTCTAGGGGCGTTTATTGCTTGTTGTCACTGTGATATGTCGAGTCGTCTTGTTGTGTTCGTCTTGCTTGCGTCTTGTTCTAGGTCGGGTTACTAGTTTCTGCCTGAGCAGTCGGCCAGG
>SNQJ01S0152566.1:0-22900 GCA_010110895.2 Picea sitchensis | reverse complement strand
AAAGACGTGTTTGTAAAATAATAAAAAGTACGTCCCCTCTTTTAATGAGATAAGAATCTTTGCCTATTTAAAGCATTTCTGCTTCATAAGTTTGAAATTCGAAAGTACGTAGCAATTATCTTATATCTAGAAATGCACCGCTCACTCTCGCTTGTTGGCAAAAATGCATTTCTGCTTCATCAGTTTGAAATTGGAGAGTACGTAACAATTATCTTATATCTAGAACTGCACCGCTCTTGCTTGTTGGCAAAAATAAGATATTTATAGTGATGGCAGTTGTTAAAACATTTTCATAGAAAAGGTTAAAACTTAGAATAGTTAGACAATTCTATACTTATTTCCATTATTAAATTAGAAATTTTGGGTAATTTGACATCTATGAATTGTGTAGTAGTCTAAATGTTCTAAATTAGAAAATTGAAATTTAGTCCAAATTTATTTTGCAAACAAGGCCAAAACGTCATGCATTGTCAAATAAATTTTTTTATCAAAAGAGTTGTTGCTTAAAAACTAGGATTTTAATGGTGTTTCGGAAAAAAATGAAAATTTGGTTGTGCATCTAGTGACAATTTTTCAAAAACTATTCCCAAATGGTAGTTTAATCTACCCAAAAATGACTAACAAAAATACTTGAAGATGATTCCAAATGTGTCTTGCAATGACAATTAAAACTACCCCCGAGTAAGAGGGGTGATTGAAACTACCCCAAAAGTCACTAACATGGGTTGTTGAAATTACCCCCAAAGCCTCTTATAGAGGCATTTCTATTTGCCACAAAAAATTTGAACATAATGAACAAATAGTAATGGTTTCTAAATATGTCTACTACATATTAAACCTCTACAGATGATTTAATGTATCATTTTCTTATATAGGCATTTCTATTTGCCACAAAAAAGTTGAACATAGTGAACAAATAGTAATGGTTTCTAAAGATCTCTACTACATATTAAACCTCTAGAGATGATTCAATGTGACATCCCCCAAAAATAAAATATTTTTCATTTTTGTGTGCTGGAAATTTATTTCCGTTTTTAGCAAATTCGAATCTATAAAAATTTTGCCATTTATGGCAATTCCAAATTTCGAATTCAATAATTGTATTTAATTATTGTGACTGTTGGGCAGAGATATTTTTGGCCTCAACTAACTATTTGACTATGGCACTTGTATCACAAACAAAACATTTATATTAATCGCAGGAAGACAAATGGAACAACCATGCTAAAATCAACTGACCATGACTCCATGAGTGGGGAACATGTTGGAAGTGTCGCTAGGCTAATTATGAGAAGTGGAAAATCAGAGATATGGCCACTGGCAACCCCTGAAAATCAGGGATTAAGAGAGCTGTGAAAATTCCCAAAGGAGGGAAAAAGACTCGGGCAAAAAAAAAAAAAATGATAAATAGCATATGTGAGGAGGCAGGACGCTGCCAAGTATGCTGGAAAAGGATTTCTGAGCTCTCTTGTTGTTATGAACACTACGGATTGAGTGTGAGGCAAGAGGAGCTTGCTGAAACAGAATCGCCTTGCTGTTATGAGCACTGTTGAGTAAGTGTGAGGCAAGAGGATAACTATTGGAATTGAAGGACATTACCGAGGAGGAGTTTCCAAGTTCGCCCTCATGGATTCATGGTCAGGCTAGGGGGTGAATAGGGAAAGTGACTTTGGATTCCCTGTTCTACGATTGGGAGGAACGTGGTTGTTCCCTTTGTCTTCCCGCAGATTGGATTCAAATATGTTGATCTATCCCTCTCCATTATGAATGGCTAAGTTTTTATTTCGATGTCATATTAAATCCAAACTAGAATGATGTCCATTCTCTGTCTGAATGATTTTTCGGATGCATTGTATTGATTAAATTGGAACTGTAACGTTTTCCATTTGTGTTTGTTGTGGGGAATATATGTGAAGGAAATATGTAATTATATTTCTATAAGTAAGTAAGGAAAGGAGGAGAGTGCGAAAATGAGAGAGATCTTTCACCTTTCAACATTCGGAGTTGTTATGTGTTGTTGTTTGGCTTTTGAAACACCAAAACCCCAAATCCCGAAATCCCAAAGTGTTGATTCCACATCCTTTCACCTTTCGACATTCGGGAGTGGTTAAACATGATTGTTTGGCATTTGAGCAAAACCACGAATCCCAAAATCACAGGCGTTGGTCCCACATCCTTTCACCTTTGGAAATTCGGGAGTAGTTATCTGTGTTGTTGTTTGGTTTTGAAACCCCGAAAACCCGAAACAAAAATGCCGGTCTAACCTTTCCTTTTTAGCATTTTAGATTTCAATATATATTAGTATTTGGACATGAAGGAACTTCCTTGAAGTCCCGAACCCGAAATCCTGAAATGTGGGTCTAACCTTTCCTTTTTTGCATGTTTGGAAGTTGGTATATATTGATGTTCGGACACCGGAACTTGCAGTTCAAACCACAGAAATCTCGAAATCACGAGGTCTCACTTTTCCTTTTAAGTATTTGGTGTGTATAAGAAGTTTGGGATTACCAGACTCATGAAGTCTTGAACCGAGGCTCCGGCGGTAGTCCAACCTTCCCTTTGTTTAAAAATTTGAGGAGGGTTTGTATCTGTTGATAATGTAGTTGTTGTATTAGCAAATTTCCAGTCCGAAATCCAATCTTGGTCACTTTCGCGATATTGAAGTTGTTGTGTGTTGATGTTAGGCTCTTGTATTAGGTAATCGAAATGTTGGTCACTTTTCACAATTTCGGGAATTGTTGTTCGTTGATGTTGGTTGTTGTACTTACGAAATCCTGAACTCTGAAATACCGAAATCTTTGGTGCCTTTTAGCGATTTGGGAGTTGTTGTTAATGTTGATTGGAGAATCTTTCCCGATTAAGAGGTATGGAAGTAACATACCTATTTACAAGTCACTCGTATAGTTAAACCTGTGCTGGTATTATAGATATCATCAAATAAGAAAATATTGGTAATTTTTACAAGATTTTAAATAACATTGAAGGGAGGAGTATACACTCATTGTATGCGTCGAGTAGAAGTTTTTAAGTTGCATAATAGGAGCATCCAACGTGGGTCTCTAACAAACTTTGGACTCAAGCTTTATATGAAGACTTAATTGCGAGATCGCAGAAACTATGCAAGGATAATTGTACAAATAAAAATAAAAATATTGTGAGAACTTTGAGGTACATTACATTCAATGTATCATTTTCTTTTTCGACAATAATTATTTTAAACTACTTTGGAAAGTAATATGAAGAGTTTAGAACTATTTGAAAAGTAATATGAAGAGTTTATAACTATTATTTTAATTATCAATATATATTAATTAGTGACAAATAGTGAATGACTACAACTAAAATAATAATTTTAATTTGAAAAATAACACCATAACCAACTAACCTTAAACCCCTAACCCTTAACCTCCCTAACCATATTTCCTTAATCCATAACCTTAAATCCCAACTCCTTAAATATTAACACAAACCACAAAACCCCCAACCCCTTAACTCCACATTATTGAGGTCCCTTCACAATTCTATTTGGGTTATATAAGTTCAACATAATCATGATCAAATGAACACTAAACATACAAAGGTGATCGAACAATTCTACTTGGATGATATAAGTTCAATTGAATTCTTATCGAATGAACATTAAACATAGGAAGGTGCCCAAGAAAAAGGAGTTGGTTGGATTAACCTAATAGGTAATATTTATATCCAAATATATCATTTTAGTAAATATATGACATATTGGAGGATAGTTAGGTGCCCTGAAAGGGTTAGGGATGCAAATCCTTTATTAATGCAACATTATTTGAATACTTCCTTGATATTTATGTGACTTTTTCCATGTTCTTTTTACACATTTGATGGCGCTCCGATGGCATTTGAAAGTTATGAGTCATTCAATCAAAACAAATGGACTTTATGATGGTATCTAAATCGAAGATAAAACACACTTTCGGTAATATTGATATTTACCCATCCAATAAATTGGAGATCATTGACAAAGAGAAAAAAATGTTGTAAAACTATTTTTATGAATATTTTACAAAAGTATATATGGAGGCATTTGATACCTAACAAGAGAATTTGTAGAGAAATAAGTCCTTGCATTAAGTGGAAGGAGTTTGTATTTAATTGATGAGTATAGGCTAGTTTCTCGTAAGCACTAGTCATGTGATTACACTCTTAGTAAAACAGAGGAGTAAAACACAATGCTCGCTATCTCATTGTACTAGCGGCAACAAGAACCTCATTATTAGCTGCATGTTTAGGGTAACTATGGCTATAGTAATTAAAGAAATACCATGGAAGTATTAATGTTTAACCTCGGATTTACTAGTTTATGAGGCAGATAGATACTACATATAACCCATATAAATCTGTGTGCTTCATTACATGGACTCTGGAAAAGATCATTTTATGAGGTGGTAATTACAAACTTAGTTGGTAGATGAGATAACTATTGGCAAAGGATCAAAGGCAAAGTGTGTTTTTTCCTTGCCTATATCACTAGGAATGTTGTTCTACACACTGAACTTCTTCATAGATAAACCAATAGACTTAGATAGCATGAGAGGAGTTCCATTTGACATGTATAACCTTGAATAATACTCTCATAAAATAAACCAAAATAATCCATCTCGCGCATTAACATTCTTATTGCAATACCTCGCATGTGAAAAAAGCCCGACAATTAAAGCTATGGTTGGTGGTAAAGTTCAATGATAACAAGTGATTGTCACAATAAGAGGCGGTTTTTTTTAAGTGTAATAGAGCCTAGTGATATTTTTTTTTAGGATGTATAGAGGATAAAAATTTGCTAAATGTCGTAATGAAGAATTTTAAAAGAAAATCTAGTCCAAACTTAAATATAATTACAAGATAGAGACAAACTAAAAGAGATCGATCTTCATTAGCTATTACATTACAAGAAATTGATTAAAGCAGTTATGCTTGCACTGATTTATTTTTTCTATCTGCTAAAGTGAAGCCGCCAAAGTTATTTGGACATGTAAAAATTCACATATTCCTTTTCCTTGCACACATATATTGGATTAATAACCAAATAACTGCCCAGTCCTGACCATTAGAGAATTGTCGGGTGCAAGCAAATGTCGATTCTTGCTCCTCTCTATTGTAATCTTGGGTGGACTTTAAGGGCAACGAGTTTGAGATTAATTTATGTTCTTAAGATTCATCCATCAAACTCCTCATACATTCATTCCAATCACTTCTCAGTGGTAGGAATTTGTCAAGATTTTTGAAAGAATTTCTTCAGGCTTGAACTAGTTTGCAGAAAAAAAGAGAGAATGGAGTCAATGGACTAGTAATGTGATTTGAATTGTGCTATTCATGAGATCTTTGTTTCAGAATTCAATGGAAAAATTCAAGGGCATTATTCTCTGAGATCGTACTGATTATTAGAAAGTAACCCTTGATTGATATCAATTGAAATGCACGAGATGTGTAGCTGCATGCAAAATACAAAAAAAGCAGGGATGATGCGCTATAAGCTTATAATACATAATTAATATGTGTTTCTTAAGATAAGCCATGGTAAGACATGTTAATCATTATACAAGCTTACTCACCTATTACTAGAATAACATATTCAGTTTATGTGGAACATAAATGACAATGACTTACTAGTAATTCTTACTGAGCATGTTCAAACAAATACGTCAAATTAAGCAGGACGATATTACAGAATCCATGTGTATGGAAAGGTTACTAATATGTCGCGTTACTGAGTACTCGTCTATAAATAGACTACTTATACCTGAAGTAAGAGCTGGCATGGTTACCTTTAAAATAGTATGACTATAGCTTATCTGTTGCAGGCTACTATATGAATTATATACACAACTTTGCAATGAGTATTTACTGTAACCTCGTGAACTTACTAGTAGCCTAATCTTTAGCTTCTTATTTCACCTAGAGAAAAACAAATATCTTGATAAAATAATGGTACATAAATATCATGGTGTAAAAGAGCTTAGTAGAGGCAAGAGAGTACCATCCAGTTAAATCGAGAGATGGTAATAAAAGAATAGTAGAGGCGAAATTTTGCAAATCATGGTGAGGCTAAGAGTTGAATAGAGACAGGAAGTGACTTTGTGGCTGCCCTGTTCTCTGTTGATTGGAAGGAGCGTGGTTTACATTCCCTTTGTCTTCCCTTGGTGGATTCAAATATGTTGATCTATCCCTCTGTATGAAGAAGTTTTTTATTTAGATGTCATATTAAATCCATACTAGAATGATGTCCATTCTGCAATGCGAATGATTTTTGATGCATTGTATTGATTAAATTGGGAACTATAACCTTTTCCAATTTGTTTTGTCGTGGGGAATATATGTGAAGAAAATATGTAATTATATTTCTATAAGTAAGTAAGGAAAGAGGGAGGAGGTGCTGCTTGAAAATGAAGCGGATCCTTTCACCTTTCAACGTGGAGTTGTTATGTGTGTTGTTGTTTGGCTTTTTGAAACCCCGAAACCCCGAAAACCCAAAATCCCGGCGTTGATTCCCACATCCTTTCACCTTCGACATTTCAGGTGATTTCCTGGAAGTGTCTATTGTTTGGCATTTGAAACCAAACCCCTGAATCCCCAAAATCCCGAAGTCCAGTTTGACCACATCCTTTCACCTTTTGGCATTCAGGAGTAGTTGTGTGTTGTTGTTTGGTTTTGAAACCCCGAAAACCCGAAGTATAAAAATCGCGAGGTCTACAACCTTGCTGCATTTTCGGAAGTTTGTATATATTGATATTTGGACATCGTAACTCGCGAAGTCCCGAACCCAGAAATCCCGAAATCGCGGGTCTAACCTTTCCTTTTATGTGTTAGGAGTTGGTATCTATTAATGTTGAGACAGGAACTGAGAGTTCCAAACCTAAAATCTCGAAATGCGGTCTCACTTTTCGCTTTTAGTAATTCCAGGAGTTGGTATCACATTAAGTTTGGGACACTTGAACTCCACATTGAAGTCTTGAACCCCAGAAACAAAGCGCTAGTCCAACCTTCCCTTGTTCAGTTATGTCATTAAATGGTGTGTGTCAATCAAAGAAATCTCAGAAATGTTGGTCACTTTTAGCGATTTCGAGAGTGTGTGCATTGATGTTGGTTGTTGTACTCCTGAAATCGAACTCAAAATCAGTTATCTTGGTCACTTTCATGATTTAGGAGTTGTTGGTAATGTTGATTGGAGAATCTTTCCCGATTTAGAGGTATGGAAATGCTTGAGACGTTTACAAGTCACTGCATTATAGTTAAATCTATGTTGGTGTTATAGGCATCATCAAATAAGAAAAATATTGGTAATTTTTACAAAGATTTTAAATAACGTGTGAGGAGTATACACTCGTGTATCATCGGTGGAAGTTTAAGTTGCGCCAATGAAGACATCAACGACAGTAAAGGTCTCTAACAAACTTTGGGACTCAAGCTTTATACCAGAAGACTTAATTGCTTGAATCTGAAACATGCAAGGATAATTGTACAAAAAAAATAAAAATTGTGACGACTTTTTGAGGGAATGTATCATTTTCTTTTTTCGACAATAATTATTTTAAACTACTTTGGAAAGTAATATGAAGAGTTTAGAACTATTTGAAAAGTAATATGAAGAGTTTATAACTATTATTAATTTAATTATCAATATATATTAATTAGTGCCAAATAGTGAATGACTACCACTAAAATAATTTTTAATTTGAAAAAAATAACACCATAACCAACTAACCTTAAACCCCTAACCCTTAACCTCCCTAACCATATTTCCTTAATCCCTAACCTTAAATCCCAACTCCTTAAATATTAACACAAACCACAAAACCCCCAACCCCTTAACTCCACATTATTGAGGTCCCTTCACAATTCTATTTGGGTTATATAAGTTCAACATAATCATAATCAAATGAACCTGACATAGGAAGGTGTCCAAGAAAAAGGAGTTGGTTGGATTAACCTAATAAGTAATTTTTATATCCAAATATATCATTTTAGTAAATATATGACATATTGGAGGATAGTTAGGTGCCCTGAAAGGGTTAGGGATGCAAGTATTTTATTAATGCAACATTATTTGAATACTTCCTTGATATTTATGTGACTTTTTCCATGTTCTTTTTACACATTTGATGGCGCTCCGATAGCATTTGAAAGTTATGAGTCATTCAATCAAAACAAATGGACTTTATGATGGTATCTAAATCGAAGATAAAACACACTTTTGGTAACATTGATATTTACCCATCCAATAAATTGGAGATCATTGACAAAGAGAAAAAAAATGTTGTAAAACGCTATTTTTATGAATATTTCTACAAAGTATATATGGAGGCATTGATGCCAACAAAGGAATTTGTAGAAATAGAGTCCTTACATTAGAAGTGGAGGGAGTTTGTATTTAATTGATGAGTATAGGCTAGTTTCTCGTAAGCACTAGTCATGTGATTACACTCTTAGTAACACCAAGGAGTAAAGTTCTCTAATGCTACGCTATCATTGTACTAGAGGCAACAAAGAACCTCGGTATTAACTGCATGTTTCAGGTAACTATATTACATAGTAATTAAAACAAATACCATGAAGCAATAATGTTTTCAACCTTGGATTTACTAGCTTATGAGGCAGATAGATACTACATATAACACGTATAAATATGTGTGCTTCATTACATGGACTCTAGAAAAGATCATTTTATGAGGTGGTAATTACAAACCTAGTTGGTAGATGAGATAACTATTGGCAAAGGATCAAAGGCAAAGTGTGTTTTTTCCTTGCCTCTATCACTAGGAATGAATGTTGTTCTACACACTGAACTTCTTCATAGAGAAACCAATAGACTTAGATAGCATGAGAGGAGTTCCATTTGAAATTTATAACCTTGAATAATACTCTCATAAAATAAACCAAAATAATCCATCTCGCGCATTAACATTCTTATTGCAATACCTCGCCCACTGAAAAAAAAACTGACAATTAAAGCTATGGTTAGTTGGTAAGTTCAATGATAACAAGTGATTCTCACAACAAGAGCGGGTTTTTTTAGGATGTATAGAGCCTAAGAAATATTTTTTTTAGGATGTATAGAGGATAAAAATGTGCTAAATGTCGTAATGAAGATTTTTAAAAGAAAATCCAGTCCAAACTTAAATATAATTACAAGATAGAGACAAACTAAAAGAGATCGATCTTCATTAGCTATTACATTACAAGAAATGGATTGAAGCAATTATTCTTAAACTAATTTGTTTTTTCTATCTGCTAAACTGAAGCCACCAAAGTTATTTGGACATGTACAAATTCACATACTCCTTTTCCTTGCACACATATATTGGATTAATGACCAAATAACTGCCCAGTCCTGACCATTAGAGAATTGTTGGGTGCAAGCAAATGTCGATTCTTGCTCCTCTCTATTGAAATCTTGGGTGCACTTTAAGGGCAGCGAGTTTGAGATTAATTTATGTTCTCAATATTCATCCATCAAACTCCTCATACATTTATTCCAATCAGTTCTCAGTGGTAGGAATTTGTCAAGATTTTTGAAAGAATTTCTTCAGGCTTGAACTAGTTTGCAGAAAAAAAGAGAGAATGGAGTCAATGGACTAGTAATGTGATTTGAATTGTGCTATTCATGAGATCTTTGTTTCAGAATTCAATGGAAAAATTCAAGGGAATTATTCTCTGAGATCGTACTGATTATTAGAAAGTAACCCTTGATTGATATCAATTGAAATCTTGAGAGATGTCGTATGTGCTTCATAGACAAAACAAAAGCAGGGATGATGCGCTATAAGCTTATAATACATAATTAATATGTGTTTCTTAAGATAAGCCATGGTAAGACATGTTAATCATTATACAAGCTTACTCACCTATTACTAGAATAACATATTCAGTTGATGTGGAACATAAACGACAATGACTTACTAGTAATTCTTACTGAGCATGTTCAAACAAATACGTCAAATTAAGCAGGACGATATTACAGAATCCATGTGTATGGAAAGGTTACTAATATGTCGCGTTACTGAGTACTCGTCTATAAATAGACTACTTACACTTGAAGTAAGAGCTGGCATGATTACCTTTAAAATAGTATGACTATAGCTTATCTGTTGCAGGCTACTATATGAATTATATACACAACTTTGCAATGAGTATTTACTGTAACCTCGTGAACTTACTAGTAGCCTAATCTTTAGCTTCTTATTTCACCTAGAGAAAAACAAATATCTTGATAAAATAATGGTACATAAATATCATGGTGTAAAAGAGCTTAGTAGAGACAAGAGTTGCAAATCAGAGTCGACACTATAATCTGTCATAGGTTGAATAATATTCAGCCTGTATCGAGTACTTAAGCTCTAGCCACTAAGAAAAAATATATATATTGTTGATTTACAAGCAATGCAATATGCTAAGATGGATTACGAGTTTCTTGTGTGTCAATGTGTATATATCTTGTGTGTCAATGTGTAAGAAAGAATCAATTGAGTGAAGAAAATAGAAGATAATGATCTCTTAAAAATGTGTTTATTGTGTTTATTTAGATTAATAAACTATTCCCATTTAATAAAACTCTACAATTAAAAGTGAAAAAAAAATATACTTAGAAAAAAAGCCAATATGTTCATGTATATTACAAAGATAGATTGAATCAAAGTTTATGTAAATAAACTAATTAATATCTTGTGTGTCAATGTGTAAGAAAGAATCAATTGAGTGAAGAAAATAGAAGATAATGATCTCTTAAAAATGTGTTTATTGTGTTTATTTAGATTAATAAACTATTCCCATTTAATAAACTCTACAATTAAAAGTGAAAAAAAAAATATGTGAAAAAAACCAATATGTCCATATATTACAAAGATAGATTGAATCAAATTTTACGCAAATAAACTAATTAATTAGGACAACCTAGGACTAATTAACTCTCCATTGCCTCTATCTGTAAAATGTTTGTCTGCTAACCTAAAGGCATTGTGCCAACTACCATTAGAATAGAATACATGTTCTCAAAATATCATTAGAACAAAATACATGTCCTCAAATAAGGTATTGGTCGTCGTATATAATTTTTTATAGATTTTAATCACAAAAAGTGAGTTTCTCTACTTCACATAGTAGGTCTTTTATTGAAATACATTTCTTAAATCCAACAATTCAATGAGAGCCAATCTCAAGAAAATTTTAAATTAGAAAATATGTTAATGTGTTGGAGAAGATGGATATTAAAGATGTGTTATTTCCGGCTTACAATAACACTCGTTCTTTTCAAGAACACGCGTGACAAAACCTCGACATTTGTTTTTTGAAAATGGACACATGGAAGGCATGAAATTAATACAAAGAAATATTCTTCTCAAGGGATCATGCAGGCAAGGAGGGGTTGTAACAACCTTGTTGCAAGTTCAAATCTCAAGGTGCGCGTGTTTCTTACGGGCTACTTCATCATTTCTCAATGGAGTGTGTTTATTTTAGAATATTGTAGGCAAGGGACTCCAATGTTGAGAAAGAAATAAGGTATTCCGACATCAATAAAAAATCTATATCTGGTGTGTGGTTCTTGATCAATTCAATGAGAGCCAATCTCAAGAAAATGAATCTAGAAAATATGAATGTTGGAGAAGATGGATAAATAAAGATAAAAGGCCTTGGTTTACACACACTCTGTCTTTCTAAGAACACGTGACAAACTCTGACATTTGTTTTGAAAAATGGACAATGGAAGGCAATGAAATTCAATACAAAGAAATATTCTTCCCAAGGATCAAGGAGGGGCTGTAATAACCCTATTGCAAGTTCAAATCTCATAAAGCAAGGTTTCATTGGCTACTCTAATTACGCCTCTCGATGGAGTGTGTTTATTTTAGAATATTGTAGGCAAGGGACTCCAACGTTGAGAAAGAAGTAAGGTATTCCGACATCAACAAAAAATCTACATTTGGTGTGTGGTTCTTGATTAATTGGGTTATTTCTCTACTGATGTCAATAACTCCGAAGAAAAGTACGGTAGTGAATCTCAGAGGCACAATGGTTTGGGTAATGGACCCAAGCCTTGTTTCCATGGCGTCGGTATGAGTTTTGATATATCGGTAAAGAAGATCATTCCATATGGATATTACATGTCATTCCATTTCCTAGCAGTATAGAACCGGCCACATAACGTTCCATCACGTAAGTTAGAGAGTTAGCATAATCCAAGTTGGAGAACCCAGGTAATTTGGGTAATGGACCCAAGTTTGTTTGATGGTTGGGGCTGGTGGCTGAGTTTTGAGGAGCATTTGTAGGTAAGAATATTCTAGATGATAGTACATGTCATTCCATCTATAGTGGTATGTGGAATGTCAAGCATAACTCCTCATTAGAGAGTTAAGTGGCCATGTGAAGTTGGAGAACCCCATGAGTCATCTAGAAGCCTCTAAAGGTTGTATGAAGTCAAAGAAGTTTAAGAGATTTTAGAAGGTAAATAATAAAGCAATGGATGAGGTACCGATAAGCCAAAGCGACATAAAAAAAGGCCAAACATTTGTAAAATAATAAAGAATGGAGAAATTACTAAGCTGATAAGTGGTTAGAAGTGGGTTAACCTCTGGGGCAAACCGGGTTGAGATGGTTAAAAAGGCAACCCCTTTGAGGTGCTTTTGCATTTAGAAAGTATAAATAAGAGGTGCAGCGCCTCTATCTTTAATCAAGACTTGATATACTGAATATCTTACAAGTGGACCGAGGTAAATCCAAAGTATATCTTAAAACCGAATCTGAGAGGGAAGGGCATCAATCTATGGAGGATAATTCTTTTGATGATGCTTGGTTGTGCTGGGCATTTGATAAAGCCATCTCACCATTTCGCAATAACGTTTTTCCAAAATGATTTAGGACCGCGGAAATTGGGGAAATTTTAACAGCCATATCCGGCAGAAATGCGGATATGTACCCCAAATTTGCATCAAGGAATACTTTTTGGAATTCATATAATACTGTGGAAAATAGGGTTTGTATTAGTCCCGAAACTATTCCATAATGGTGTGTAAAAACATCATAAATTATTCATAATAGATCCAAATTCAAGAAGACAAAATGTACTATTATGGGTATAGTTCTAGGTATTTATGTACAATTCCTTTTAGGATCCATACAACAAATATTCCTCATGGGGCACTTACAAGTTCTCTATAATAAGACAAAATTCAATAAGGTATGGCTACTTTATAACCCTTTTCTCCGAGGTTCCAAAGTAGTGAAGTGGCTGGAGGAAAATCTGCATAAAATGCAATCAAGAACATTGTGTTCACGAACATTTATCGCATTATATGCAATATAGCTATACGTTATTCTGTTAGGGTTATTGACTAATCCAAAAACTAGGTATGTGAGATCTAAAATATTTGATGAAATGCTAGTCTCCCATGGTGCATCTGCTGAAGTTATTTCCATATGCGGTGTATGGGATCTTATACACTAGGTCTATTATAGGAGTTTTACAAATCATATTTGATTGATGAAATTGATGAGAGATTTTGATTAAGGTACATGTTTGAGACAAGTAATTGATGAATTGGCACATACATGAGGTATATAGCTGATGATGTTGGTGCATCTTAGTTACTTATATTATTGATGAGAAGATACAAGGATTTGTACATATTGGTACATGTATTGCAACACCTTGTTAGTAGTATTGGTCGGCATGGTTTCATGGATGATGCATTACTGCATTGGTATACTATTGTAAGTACATATCATTAAAGAGCTGATTATGATTGTTGTGTTATGCTTGATTGATGCAATTTGCATTTGAAAAGTTGTCTCTTGGTGATTGATCTTGGTGAGTATATCTAATTCCATTACAGATTGATGGAGACAGGCTCTTTTGTGATAGCCGCCTGATGAAAGCCAAGTGATAATGTTATTTCCAGGCTAAAAGTTTGAGGCCCGTTGATGCAATCTGTTCATATACATGTTGAGGTACAAAGGTAATGTATTGAATCCACTGTTTATGGTGGCTACGTTGATTATCGCTTGAGGCTGTGCTGGCGGCATGGTTGATGCACGGTTTTATGGTACAATTTGATTTATAGGTTGAGGCATATGTTGGATGCATGGTCTCAAAGCTATTATACAGTTGTTTGATGCGGGTGCTGATTTGGTACAATTTTATGTGAGTATATCTCATTGATAAAGTGATGGACCGTCATCTCTACCTCTAATCTGTGGCTATGCAGGTTGTATCCAAAGAATATAGGGTCGTAGGGCCTCCCTTCATTTTAGAAGCAGAGAATTGGGTAGCTGTATTTCCCAAAGTTGTAGCCTCAAATTAGGGGGTTGGAGTTCCTTCCAAATTTCAGTGTACCATGAACAAAATGTAGTTGGTGGATTCCAATGAACAATTCTGCAAGATATATAAGAAAAACATTATGTGGTTCTCTCCTTCATTGGGTTTCCAATGTGAAAACACCGTGTGTACCTATGTAACCGATACTCTTATTTACTCTGGCTGGGAATCCATTGAAATGAAAATGTTACATTGATATAACACTTGTATATTGTGGTTAAAAGGGATTGAATTAATCTATTATTAATCTACTCCCCGCTCAGAATCCAAATTCAATAATTGTATCAGAGTCGGTTCCTTCAAGCATCAATTCAAGTAACTAGAAGGACGCCGGATTCATTGTGGAATGTATACCACCTTTGAATGGTCGAATTTAATAAAGTGCATGAGATGTGGATCATAAGGATGAAAGTATTTTGCTACATATGGAATTTACAAGCGGTGGCTAAATGGGCTTGTTATAGGATATGATAGTTCAAAAGAGAAAGTGTGTTGGCTACAAACCAAGTACAGCTGAATCAAGAAGATTTCAATAAAATAGCAAAGCCGGATTTTATGATAAAAGGATTACCTAATCCGTAGGCAGAAAAATGTTATAAATGTTTCTATCAACCAAAGAACTTCGGATAAGTTTACATGATATATATTCTTCACCCGTTGCAGATTCAGAAAATTCCAAACAATATGCAGGTACAGATTAGGAAGAAATATGTTCACCATGTTAAACAGATTCAAGGATGAAGAGTACATAATCAATATAGTGCGGTTACTTTATTTCATTGTAGAAAAACATGTACATCTTGAAATTGAATGCCATAAAGGAAATGAGATGAAAAACAAATCGAAAAAGAAAATAATGCGAGTAAATTGATTAGTGCTTTAGGTGAACTAAGAGGAAGAAAAATAAGTCACCAAGAAGAACGTCTGATGAAACAAAAGGAAAGTGTTCATACTTTCTTTAAGAAGCCCAATAGGT
This sequence comes from Picea sitchensis, assembly GCA_010110895.2. Lineage (NCBI taxonomy): Eukaryota > Viridiplantae > Streptophyta > Pinopsida > Pinales > Pinaceae > Picea > Picea sitchensis. The sequence goes on along the minus strand of SNQJ01S0152566.1, from coordinate 7,586 downwards.
CATCGAGAACTGGCCTTGAAGAAGGCTTCCAATAGGTCATCAAGAACTATTTTAGCAGCGTCCAGGTCATCGAGAACTTAAGAACTCAACCAGAAGAAGCCAGATCAAGAAAAAATGTTGAATATCAAAAAGCAAGGTTTGGAAATAAATATAGCAAATACTGCATAAATAGCGCATAAATGAGAGAATTATATTGATAGATCATCTTAAGGAGATAACTAACGATCTAAACCAACTTTAGGTGTAGTTTGGTCAAGAAGAGAAATTAATTGAAGAAGAAATAATCACTTTAAAAAATTCATCCTAGCAGAAGCCAAGAGGTTAGCAAAGCCAAAGTTCCTAAGTATTAACAAAGAAGTTAAAGAGTTTGAGAATGTTGAAGCAAATAGCTGTCACATTGAGAAGTAAAATCAGCAAGCTCAAAATAACGCTGAAGAGATAAAACATCCACATAAGTTACAAACAATGAAGATAAGCACTCTAGCTTGCTAGAAAAGAAGAATGAAGAAAATAGGGAAAGGAGCTGCGAAGAAACACACCTGTGGTGCTGGTATGGAACTGTCAACCGTAATCTAAGAAAATACTGAAGATAATATATCTGGCGAAGACTACATCCATGTTCCGGGTTTACAAATAATCCTTGTTAAATGATCAGATTCTACCAAGGAAGAAATTACGGGTACTACACCACAAAAGAAGATCATTCACCCTGTGCATGCAAATTTATTCTATGTACTGTTTGCATTGTACTAATTTGGATTACAAGGTTGCATTGCGGTGGATACAAAATAAATTGTTCAAGAAAGAAGTGCCTATTAGGCCGCACATAACATTGAGGCTGGCAAATGCTTCAATCCAGGACATTACAGCCGCTGATTCAGGAAGCATTATCTATACTTCCATGAAAGACAATCGACATCGTGACAGGGTGTTATATGGATAAGAAAACAGAAGAATACGTGAACACAAAGACTAGGTACGAGACGGTAAGACTGGATGGCCAAAGTTTACGAAAAATCCTACAGAAAAAGAAATATGCCGATACGTAAAGGTTTAAAAATAACCCAAAAAGATGGAAGGATGTAAATAAGGAAATGTCTGAGATCAGAATTTCTGTAATGAAAGATGAACCATGCAATACAAGAATCTGTGAGCCCGTGAGAGATAATGAATCTACTGTCGAAGATGATGGATGAATCTACTCAATGAAGGCGCATGAATACATATCGAGTTTAGGAATTGTTCTAATCCATCCCGGGTTTAGAGGACTCGTAGGTAATGTGTAATATTACGGGAGTCTAAGGAGAATGCGATAATTCGGTATCGAACCATCCTTTATAATCCTGTAGAGCTCTGATAACATAAATGAATGTTAGGATGGATCTCTGTAAGAATAATTTAGGTGTCCTGATGATATAAGGATACTGGACTTATATATGATCTGCCATACATTGGTCTCAAGAGGTCTTCAGAGGACAAGAGAATACTAATTGGCAATGGATTATAATAAGAATAAATTGTGGTCAAAATGCAAGGTATTCGAAATAATAAACTGAATAAAAGTACCTTGTGGCGCATGGTTAGAAGAATGTTCCCCGCGGCATCCATGAGAGTGAGTTGGTGTTTGGAATGAGATGAGTAATCATCAAGTCTGAAGACGAGATTTCCAGATGAATCAAAGACTATGAAGCCACTGCCATTGAAGAGGAGAGATATCTTCCAAAAAGTGAAGATGGCAGGAGGCTGTAATTTATCGGGATTACCGCGGCAAGTCAAAATCCCAAATTATCTGGGGGCTAGAGAAACGTAGGACGCCGCATTTATTCATATATATCAAATGATGTTTCTTTTACCACAACAATGAATTTATCGAGTAGGTCTGGGTAATCCTGGATCAAAACCTTCCAAAAGAAGAAAAGTAACTATAGCAAAACTACTAACTCTCGGGTCATCAAATATTGCTGATAGCCTTCCATCAAATCCCGTCTTCATCCCGGTGAGAAAGCCTTCCTGATTTAGAGCATTTAATCTAATGCAAAATTCGCTTCTGCTACATATAATAATACTCTAAATTAATCCAGCTATAAATAAACAACGCCATCATCGTCTTAGATAATGTAAACGACAAAGAAATCTCGATTGTGGCGTGCAAATAAAAATGCCTCAAGCCATCTTAAAATTTAAATAATCTTCCACCTCTTGATTAATGAAAGACGTGTTTGTAAAATAATAAAAAGTACGTCCCCTCTTTTAATGAGATAAGAATCTTTGCCTATTTAAAGCATTTCTGCTTCATAAGTTTGAAATTCGAAAGTACGTAGCAATTATCTTATATCTAGAAATGCACCGCTCACTCTCGCTTGTTGGCAAAAATGCATTTCTGCTTCATCAGTTTGAAATTGGAGAGTACGTAACAATTATCTTATATCTAGAAATGCACCGCTCTTGCTTGTTGGCAAAAATAAGATATTTATAGTGATGGCAATTGTTCAAACATTTTGGTAGAAAAGGTTAAAACTTAGAATAATTAGATGTTCCTATAATTTATTCTACTTATTAAATTAGAAATTTGGGTAATTTGATGATTCATGAATTGTGTAGTAGCTCCAAATGTCTAAATTAGAAAATTGAATTTAGTCCAAAATTCCTTATTCTTGGCAAATACACAAACGCATTGTCAAATAAATTCTTTTATCAAAAGAGTTGCTGCCGAAAACTAGGATTTTAATGCAGGCTCGGAAAAATGAAAATCTGGTTGCATCCAGTGATAATCACTCTTCAAAATCCATTCCCAAACAGAAGGCCGACCCACCCAAAATGACTAACAAGAATACTTGAAGATGATTCCAAATTTGTCTTGCAATGACAATTAAAACTACCCCAGAGTAAGAGGGGTGATTGAAACTACCCCAAAAGTCACTAACATGGGTTTTTGAAATTACCCCCAAAGCCTCTTACAGAAGAATTTCTATTTGCCACAAAAAAAGCTGAACATAATGAACAAATAGTAATGGTTTCTAAATATATCTACTACATATTAAACCTCTACGTATTGATTTAATGTATCATTTTGAGATAGGTACTCTATTTTCCACAAAAAAAAGTTGAACATAGTGAACAAATAGTAATGGTTTCTAAAGATCTATACTACATATTAAACCCCAGAGATGATTCACTGTGACATCCCCCAAAAATAAAAATATTTTCATTTTGTAAAATGGAATTTATTTCCGCTTTTGAAAGTAATCCGGACTATAAAATTCTTTGCCATTTATGGTACCTTTAAATTCTGCACCCAATAATTGTATTTAATTATTGTGACCGTTGGGCGCGTAGATATTGGCCCAACTAACTATTTGACTCTGCCACTCCCTAAATACAAATAAACATTTATATTAATCTTGAAGATAAAATGGAAATAAATCTAATATGTGCTGGGCAAATCAATCAGCCCAGCGACCGGAGTGGGGAACATGCTGGAAGTGGCCGCTTAGGGCTAATTAAGTGAGAAGTGAAAATCAGATATGGCTTACCCGGCAACCTCAAAACTGTGGATTAAGAGATGCGGAAAAATTCCAAAGGGAGGGAAAGAAGACCTAAGAAATTGATCAATAGCATATGTGAGGAGTAAGCATCGCTGTGGCGCATGCCTGGAAAAGGATTGAAATTTCTATTGCTATGAAATACTACGGATTGAGTGAGGCAAGAGGAGCTTGCTGAAATATGATCGCCTTGTCATATGGAGCACCGCTTGAGTAAGTGTGATAAGAGGATAACCATTGGAATCTGAAGGACATTACCGAGGAGTTTCCTAAGTTCGCTCTCGCTATGGATCTATGACGTTAGGTGTGTGAATAGGGAAGTGACTTTGGATTCCCCGCCGCATGCATTGGGAGGAACGTATTGTTCCTCGAGTTCTCCCAAGTAGACATTGGATCTAAATATGTTGATTCCATCCTCTACTATGAATTAGCTAAGTTTTATTCTCACATGTTTGGCATTAAATCCAAAATCTATAGAATGATGTCCATTCATTCAATGATTTTCGATGCATTGTATTGATTAAATTGAAACTCAGAATGTCACTTTTAGGTTTGTTGTGGGAATATATGAAGGAAGCCATGTAATTATATTTCATAAGGGTGGCGAAAAGGAGGAGGATTAACGAAAATGAGGCGACCTTCACCTTCTACATCTTGGAGTTGCGTTGTTGTTCTGGCTTTTTGAAACCCTCAAACTCAATAATTTCAAATCCCGGTTGATCCTACATCCTTTCACCTTTCACATTTCTGTGGAGGGTTACGGTCGCTTGTTTTGGTATTTGAAATCTCAAACTCAATCCCAAAATCCTCAAGGTTGGTCCTACATCCCTTTTCTGCAATTCCTTTGGCATTCAGAGAAGTTGTGTGTTGTTGTTTGGTTTTGAAACCCCGAAAACCCGCTAAAACGCAAAAAAAATGCGGGTCTTAGTCCCTTTCCTTTCGGGATTTCAAAGTTTGCAGACATTGATATTTTGGAGCTACTGAACTCGAAGTCCCAACTCAACCTCAAATGCAACGAATCCTTTTCGTAGACAAGTTTGAAGTTGCATTGATTGTTCTGGATAACTGAACTTAAGTGTAAGCCCCAAAACCTCAAATCTAAATGCGGGTCTCACTTTTCCTTTTCGTATTTCGGAAGTTCGTATACGTAGAAGTTTGGGACACTTGAACTCAAGAAGTTCTGAACCTGAAACCCCGAAGCGCTAATCCAACCTTCCCTTTGTTTCGTGATTTCCCAGAGATTTTGTATCCTGATATTAGTTGTTGTGGCCTGCGAAATTTCCGAACTCAAATCCCGGTAAACGTCAGTCACTTTTCGAGCATTAGCTGTTGTGTGTTGATGTTGGGTCATTATTCGTGGAACTTTCAAATGTTGTCACTTTTCAAGACTTCTGGAATTACAGTGCTTGATATTGTTGTAATTTCAAGGAATCTTTAAACCTCAAATCCTTTACATACCGGGTCACTTTCGCGATTTCCGGGAGTTATTAAAGTTGATTGAGAATCTTCCCCTGCATTATTAGAGGTGGCTGGAAGCAATATACCTATTTATGTCACTCAGAGAAGCAACCTATACTGTAAGAGATATCATCAAATACAGTACCATTGGTAATTTGCATAAGATTTTAGTTTCACATTGAAGGGAGGGAGTATACACCCATCAATAGAAGTTTTAAGTTGTATAGAAGACATCCAACGACAAGAAGGTTCTAAATAAAACTTCGACTCAAGCTAGAGTAATGTAAGAGACTGAATTGGCCCTCTAATCTCAAACTACAAGGCGATAATCAGCAACAAAATAAAAATATTGTGAGAGTTTTTGAGGTACATTACATTCAAAATGTATCATTTCCTTTCTTTCTCGGCTAATAATTATTTTAAACTACTTTGGAAAGTAATATGAAGAGTTTAGAACTATTTGAAAAGTAATATGAAGAGTTTATAACTATTATTAATTTGAATTATCATTATTATATATTAATTAGTGACAAACAGTGAATGACTACAACTAAAAATAATTTTAATTTGAAAAATAAATAATCTATAACTAACTAACTTTAAACCCTAACCTTAACCTCCTTAAATCCATATTTCCCTTAATCCTAACCTTAAATCCTAACTCCTTAAATATTAACATAAACTACAAAACCCTAAACCCCTTAACTCCATACCATTGAGGTCCCTCCCTACAATTCTATTTGGCTATATAAGTTCGACAATATAACTGTATAATCAAATGAACACTAAACATACAAAGGTGATTGAATAACAATTCTACTTGGATGATATAAGTTCAATTGAATTCTTATCGAATGAACATTAAACATAGGAAGGTGCCCAAGAAAAAGGAGTTGGTTGGATTAACCTAATAAGTAATTTTTATATCCAAATATATCATTTTAGTAAATATATGACATATTGGACGATAGTAAGGTTCCCTGAAAGGGTTAGGGATGCAAGTATTTTATTAATGCAACATTATTTGAATACTTCCTTGATATTTTGTGACTTTTTCCATGTTCTTTTTACACATTTGATGGCGCTCCGATGGCATTTGAAAGTTATGAGTCATTCAATCAAAATAAATGGACTTTACGATGGTATCTAAATCGAAGATAAAACACACTTTTGGTAACATTGATATTTACCCATCCAATAAATTGGAGATCATTGACAAAGAGAAAAAAATGTTGTAAAACTATTTTTATGAATATTTTACAAAAGTATATATGGAGGCATTTGATACTTAACAAGGGAATTTGTAGAGAAATAAGTCCCTACATTAAGTGGAAGGAGTTTGTATTTAATTGATGAGTATAGGCTAGTTTCTCGTAAGCACTAGTCATGTGATTGCACTCTTAGTAACACCAAGGAGTAAAGTGCTCTAATGCTATGCTATCATTGTACTAGCGGCAACAAAGAACCTCGGTATTAACTGCATGTTTCAGGTAACTATATTACATAGTAATTAAAGAAAATACCATGAAGCAATAATGTTTTCAACCTTGGATTTACTAGCTTATGAGGCAGATAGATACTACATATAACACATATAAATATGCGTGCTTCATTACATGGACTCTAGAAAAGATCATTTTATGAGGTGGTAATTACAAACCTAGTTGGTAGATGAGATAACTATTGGCAAAGGATCAAAGGCAAAGTGTCTTTTTTCCTTGCCTCTATCACTAGGAATGAATGTTGTTCTACACACTGAACTTCTTCATAAAGAAACCAATAGACTTAGATAGCATGAGAGGAGTTCCATTTGACATTTATAACCTTGAATAATACTCTCATAAAATAAACCAAAATAATCCATCTCGCGCATTAACATTCTTATTGCAATACCTCGCCCACCGAAAAAAAAAACTGACAAACAAAGCTATGGTTAGTTGGTAAGTTCAATGATAACAAGTGATTGTCACAACAAGAGCGAGTGTTTTTAGGATGTATAGAGGCTAAGCGATATTTTTTTTAGGATGTATAGAGGATAAAAATGTGCTAAATGTCGTAATGAAGAATTTTAAAAGAAAATCCAGTCCAAACTTAAATATAATTACAAGATAGAGACAAACTAAAAGAGATCGATCTTCATTAGCTATTACATTACAAGAAATGGATTAAAGAAATTATGCTTGCACTAATTTGTTTTTTCTATCTACTAAACTAAAGCCACCAAAGTTATTTGGACATGTACAAATTCACATACTCCTTTTCCTTGCACACATATATTGGATTAATGACCAAATAACTGCCCAGTACTAACCATTGGAGAATTGTCGGGTGCAAGCAAATGTCGATTCTTGCTCCTCTGTATTGAAATATTGGGTGCACTTTAAGGGCAGCGAGTTTGAGATTAATTTATGTTCTCAAGATTTATCCATCAAACTCCTCATACATTCATTCAAATCACTTCTCAGTGGTAGGAATTTGTCAAGATTTTTGAAAGAATTTCTTCAGGCTTGAACTAGTTTGCATAAAAGCAAAGAGAATGGAGTCAATGGACTAGTAATGTGATTTGAATTGTGCTATTCGTGAGAT
>SNQJ01S0152565.1:0-22443 GCA_010110895.2 Picea sitchensis | reverse complement strand
CAGTAATCCAACAGGAACCCCAGGCCCACCAAGGCATCCAAACCTAAAATATTATGCATTAGGCTTAAGTCTAGGTACCATGTTTCTAAGAAAGTTCTTACATTGGAAATATTTGAAATGGAAAATCTGCTCAATTCCTATGGATCTGATATAAAATTTTTATTTAGAACTATGAATATGATGATGGACTAATAACTCACAACACATGCACATGCAACTGAAGGTACAACCAAACAGGTACATGTACGATATTTCTTCATCGAGTGAGGAAATATTAGGACAAATAGAGGCCAGAAATGTGACTACATCTAGTAGATATGATAAGAAAACAAGGACCAAAGGTGAAAAAGTCAGAATAAAATTTTGTAGATGCATGAAATTTTTTCTTGCCGAAGGAGGATCATGCTCTTATGATGATGAGAGAATAGGTGGAACAGACCCCCTACCCTCGGGTCGAGATCAACGTAGGATCTTTTCCAAACCACACAAAGAATTAATTAAACCCTTTGTTTAAGCCACAAAAGATTTCGGGCTTCGCAATTTGGAGGTTCTCGACGCAATGTCACAACTCTTGAAATCGCCGAAACGTGAAATGTCGGTGAAGGTTGACTCCTCCAATGCGACGAGCACACGCCACATGTTACCCACTAGTTTCGACTTTCAGGATTTTGAGAGAACAACCAATAGTCGTTCATCTTCCCTTATGATTCCCCGAACTCCGAAATTTCGCCTTTGGCGGTGTTATCACTCCAAGAAACTCTCCTAGGCTATAAGTCAGAGATGCCTAGTAACTTAATCTTTTTGGAAACTATTTTCTCAATAATAGGTGTGGGTTTGGATCAAGATGAATATCTTAATCTCTGGATTGTATCTTCAAGACAGTCTAACTATATTCATGCAATACAATGCCTTCAAGAGCTATTTATCAAATAGATTTGTATAACAAATGGATAAGAAAACCAATCAGTTAACCAAAACATACATAAACCATATATATGATGGGTCAACAAACTAGCCAAAGATTCTTATGATTCTTGCTTAATAATCAAAAGTAAGATGACAGTTACCATAGGACCATTAAACAGAGACAAAAGAACGAATTCCACTCATATGCATAGACAAATATGAAGGAGGGTCTGACAATAACAAATGAAAGAATCTTGCAGGCTTGATATATTAAAGGAAATGTCTTTCATACAAAAACAGTAGAATATAGAACTCAAAATTGAACCTCTAGTTCATCTCCTGTCTTCATCTTTATAGCTTTACAATAAAGTTTTGAGATCCTAAAAGAATGGATCAGATATGCTAAAGATAGAAAGTCAAAACTCAGTTGCAAAAGATAAGGAATGATCCTCAAAATGAGGTCAATTCCACATTTCATGATCTTCAGATCTTGTAGAGTCCTTGTGCAGTGCAGAATAGCCTTCCAAGGTTGATTGATGACTTTTCCAAGAGATAGAATTCGAATTTGTTGAGTTGTGCAAATATCCTAATTTGTTGCCACCAAAATAGGTATCAAAACCAACTTGGATACCTTTTCTAATCCTTATACACCAAAAATGGATCTTGAATTTGATTCTATAATTCAACATCTATCAATTTCAAGTGTTTTCAAATGATTCAGATTAGTAAAACCTCGATGTGTGCAAAATTTATCTTTCTCTGGCCAGTGACAGGTTTTGGTGGTTAACACAGAGGAATTCTGGGTGTATTAACTACCAAAAGCTCTTCTTTCGGTGGTTAATGAACAGTCGTCCTGTTCGCCTAAACCACCGAAAACTTAGCTTTGTCCAAAACTTCAAAATTGCAAAAATTGATTACCTTGATACTTTGCTGAGTGTTCAAGGCCTCTTTGATGATGCAACTCTTCCTCGTATAGATCTGGGAGCTTTAATTTGTTGTGTGGAAGTCTGTGGTATATCCACCATTTTTGTAGCTAACTCGGCTAGAGTTTCCAAACCTGTTTGATCCTGTGTTGGAGGTTGAGATTCTTTTAACTTTAGCCTCAGAAGTCTAAGCTACCTGTACAGCTTCATCTTCTCTCTTATCAGCACCCTATTCATGTCCTTGATTTTATCATGCTTTTCCTTGAGACATTGGTTCATGTTATAAATTTATGCATTTCTTTTAGTCAACTCTGTATTTTCCTTTTTAATGACTCTTTAACAATGAGTGTAATCAACCCTTGGTGTGACAACCTGTTGGCCACTTTGGCAGGCTTCGCCTTGACTTGTCTGGCCATTTTTGTGAGAGCTTTGTGCAGGTAGAAATGAAAATTGATGGGAGACATGCCTGTGAAATGGGTCAATAGCTTGAAGTGGTAAAACATAACCCTGTTGTACCTACCCTCACAGGTGATGTATGCAAAGATTGCCTTCAAAAGGGCTTTCCGTTTAGGCTCAAGAAAGGACATTGGTATGTCTTTCTTCCATATGATATCCTTATGCTGAGGCTGTAAGTAGGATCTGAACTCAATGTTTACAGGCACAGTAGTCTTAAACCAACATTCCCCTATTCTTGGGAGGCCAATAACCTCTGTAATGGCTGCCTCATTAACTACAAATTCCTCCTTGCCAATAGTAGTTGTCCTTCCATCATATGATAAGGCAAATTCTTCAGAAAGATGTTGGTGAAAGTTTGCAAGTTTTTCACAATAGGAAAAGATGCCAATCTGTTTGAAAAAGTCAGCCACCTCTGGATGTGCCTCTAGATACCATGTTCCATCTAACTCAGACCTGAGGGTTGGCCCAACTTTCGGCATCTAATGAGTTTGTTGACATGTCCCTACCATTTAGGAAATATCTGCGAGCTAGGGGGACAAACACCTAAAGTGTAGGATGAACTAAGAGTGTATGTCGAGGTAAAAGACATAGAACAAGATGACACAGAGTTTGATTTACATAAACCCAATCTTCAACAGATTTTAATCAACAATAAAGGCTGGATATTAGTCGAGAATTTCAAATTCAGGTAGGAGATATAGTTGAACTGAAACAATGAGAGATTCTAAAGACTGCCTAATGACTTGGGTTTTTCTTCGAATTGGATGATAGATGGCTTGATGACCAACAACAGAACTCGAGCTTCACTTGGAAACATCAACGATTGATTTCAGCGTATGAGTTGGTTAATGAAAAAAATGGATTATAGCTAATACACATAGTTTCATATATGATTTATATATGAATGGATTTGAAAAGGTGATTAACTGGGGTTATTATGAACCTATCACCTTGGGACTTGAAGTAATGATAAGCCATGTGACTAATCAATACAGTTAGCCGAGAATCAAACTCCTAGAATTTTCTGTTATGCCGAGCCTTCATATGAAATGACAAATGGTGGTTAAAAAGGACAACAGAGCATCGATATCCCAATAAGATGTAATAATAACATCCTACCTCACCAAATCGATCAATTTTCGGCGGTTATGTCTTCATGATTATGCCAACTGACAGTTAGCTTGTGCGAAAGCACGGGCTTTTCATTTTCCACGTAGAAACCTTTTTGGTGGTTAACTGGGCTTTTGCTTTTCCCTCTTTACTATCGATAACGAAGGCTTTTGGTGGTTAATGAGCGCTTTTCATGCTCGCCTAAACTAACGAAACCTAAGATTCTCTCTTTTGCTTGACAAAACCAAATCAAATGTTTTTTCCAAGTTTATTTACAGAAAATAGACTCTCTAACACACCTAAAAAAATTTAGAAACAAATTTTTGGACCACACTCTTATCACCTAAAAAGAAAAATCTCAATCAATTTATTTGAGAAGATTACACTGGCTCCTATTGGGGATGAACGCCTCCCTGTGAGGTTTCAAGAACCACAGAACCAATTTCTTTCCTGAAAAAGAAAACTAAAAACTATCTACTAGTGTTTCCATTAGGCATGGAGTTATTCTGAAAAAGAAAAGACTAAAAAATAAAATTACAATGACCAAGCTTCATAGCCTTAGACAAAATAGAGTTTCAAAAATCACCCATTGACTAGGCCACCAAACATTTCTTCACCTCCCAGACTTTGCAGAATGAATGTGTTGTTGTGTTGTACTTGAGTTATCATTAAAGGGCCGGTCCACAAAGAATCAAACTTGTTGTGTTTTCCTTTATCTTGTCTGAGGGCGTCCCATTTCAGAACCCAATCACCAACCTGAAAATTATCTACCTTTGCCTTCCTGTCAAAAGTATCCTTGATCTTCTTTTGATGAGCCTCTGATTTGTCCGCCAACTGTTCTCGAACCTACTGCAGTTCTACCAAATCAAGCATTCTTCTTACCATATCATTTGACTCAGTTTTCTCTTCCTGAAAAAACTTAGCCACTGGTAAAACTAGCTGAACAGAAAAAATGGCATCAGTTCCATAGACCAATTTGAATGGAGAGGTTCCTATGGATTTTTTGATAGTTACTCTGTCTGCCCACAGAGAAAATTTTAGTTTAGAGTCCCAATTCTTTTTGTTCTCCTCTAACAGTTTTCTGATGATTCTGATTAAGCTATTATTGGATGATTCGGCCAGGCCATTACCTTGAGGGTAGTAGGGGGTTGAATGTACCAATTGGATGCCCATTGATTCACACATATCGACCAATGCATCGGCTTTTAAAGTTGTTGCATTATCTATTACCAGCCTTTTGGGGCAACCGAATCTGCTCAGGATGTTTTCATAAAGAAATTTCATGACGACCTGATGAGTGGCATTCCTAGTGGGAACTACCTCTATCCATTTTGTAAAATAATCTGTGGCTACTAAGATCCACTTATGTTGACCACTAGACGAAGGATTAATCTTGCCTATAAAATCTAAACCCCACTACTGAAAAGGGCCATTCACTACAATAGGCCTCAGGGGAAGATATTTTAACTACTGTTTTCCTGTGAATCTTTGGCATTTATCGCAAGATTTGACAAAAGTGCACACATCTAAGAAAATAAAAGGCCAATAGTACCCTGCCCTTAAGATTTTATGAACTGTGGTCTTCCAATAATGGTGGCCTCCACAAATACTTGAATGAAAATGATGTATAACTTCCACTGACTCTTCTTTGTCTAAACATTTGAGTAGTAAACCAACAGGGTCTTTCCAATATAACAGATTATTGTAAATGAAACATTTGATGGCTCTGAGCTTCAGGTCTCAGGCTTGAGTCATGCTAAGTTCAGGAGGAAATTCTAGCTTTTGTAAAAAATGAATAATACCTGAGTACCACTCACAAGAAGACAAATGCTCTGCCACTTGTTGATTGTTATGTTGTCCTTCTCCTGCCACCTCCATTTGCAAACTCGTTGAATTTTCCCCTATGAAATTTATGTCCAACAACTCATGGTTTTCCTCTGTTAAAAGATTAGCAAGGCCTTGGCCTTTTACCAATTTAGTGGGTTTTACTTCTATGTCAAACTCAATTAACTTCGTGATCCATTTATCTCTTTTCCCATCAATATCAGGTTGAGTCAAAACATCCTTCACGGAGGGTGAAGGAACATATGCAATAACTTTTGCATGGAAGATATAAATTTTGAAAGATTTTAAATATTTTATGAGAGCATAGGCTTTTTTTTCAATAGGATCATACCTTAGTTCAGCATTTCTGAGTGTTTTGTTGAAGAAGTCAACTGGGTGATCCATACTGTCATCATCTTTCTGTAACAAGATTTCTGCCACCGTGTCATAAGAAGTGAAGGAAAAAATATAGAAACTCTTGCTGTAATCTGGATTGATTAGAGTCGAGGATTCCATGATATCCTGTTTGATATCCTAAAATGAATTCCTTGCATTGTCTGTCCATTTTATCTCAGATCCCTTTTTCAACATACATGTTATGTGTTTTACTAGCTCAGAAAAATTTGGAACAAATCTTCTAACAAAATTAATCTTATCGAGCAATGATTTAATATTCTTTTTCGACCTTGGTAAGGACAACCTCTGAATTGATTCCACCCAATATGGATCAATTTTCACGCCTTCTGCTGAAACAATGTGGCCTAGGAGCTTTCCCTTTCTGTGAGCAAAATGGGATTTTTTGGGATTCAATGAAATCCTGAATTGCCCGCACTTCAGAAATACTCTTTTTAAATGCTTTAGATGTTATTCATGACTGATGGAATAAACTATGATATCATTGAGATAGATGAGGACAAACTTGTCCTTCTCACCCACAAAAGCTATGTCCATGGCCCTTTGAAAAGTGGCCATGACATTCATTAATTCAAATGGCATTTTGGCATACATGAAGGTACCCCTGAAATTCTTTGCAGCAAATGTTCCATATTAGGTGGGGGATAATTGTCTTTATTTGAGCATTTATTGAGATTTCTAAAGTCGACACATAACCTAATATCACCATTTTTCTTTCTCACAATTACTAGATTTTCAATCCATTTAGAGTATCTTAACGGGATTATGATTTTGGCATCAAGGAGCTTTCTTATTTCTCTTTCAATTACAGGCAATATAAGAGGAATGATAGGTCTGAGTTTTTGTTTAAAAGGGATGGTGTCCTTTTCAAGGGGAATCTTATGTTAAATGATCTCAGGGTCATAAGTTTTCAGATCACTATATTTCCAAGCGAAAACATCAGAAAATTCTTTCAAAATGTTGCAATATTCGGACTTCTGATCAACAGTCAATTCAGAGGATAGATTTATGAATTTAGGCTGGCTTTCGCTTCCTATGTTGTGCTCATGAACAACAGGATATTTTTCCTTCTTATCTGGCTTGTAGGGGATATCGTTATGATCAAATAGCTTTTCAAGAGGTACCAAACCCCGAGGTATATAATTGTTGGGCAGTTGAACAATATCATGCTGACCCAATTTTTGTTTTAGCTTAGGTTTCTAGGATTCCTCTACATTTTGATTTTGCTGGTCAACATGCATATCAGAAAATTCATCTACCACCTAGAGATACCTATTAAGTTCATCATCATCTTAAAAAACTTTCCAGTATTTAATATTGTTGGGCAAAGATGGTATATATTTGACTTGGATTTCATAATTGATCCTGGGAGGCATGGGAGGAATAAACAGACTCGTTGAAACAACAAGGGAATCCACAAGATGATTCATATCTCTAGGTATATAAGAAATGTCAAAAATGGAAAACGAATCTCTAATTTTCCATACCTCATCCCTGTAGGATTTCAATCTGACATGCTTTGCTTTGAAAGTACTATTTACTTGTTGTATGATGAGATCTACGTCTCCAAACACCTTTAATCCTTTAATTCCCATCTCCTTAGCTGAATTTAATCCCAATAGCAAGGCCTCATACTCTGTTATGTTGTTAGTAGTTTTGAAATCAAGCTTAAAAGACAAATGTATAACCTCCTTCAAAGGAGAAATCAAAACTACACCTACACCTACTGAGTCTTTGGTACTGGCACCATCAAAATACATGGTCCAAACTAGAATACCTTTTTCATCAGTTTTCTCTTCAGTGGGCTTTACAAGATGCAAAGGATCTGACTAAGAATCGTCTATTTGAAGAATACATGAGCCAAAGTCTGTGTCTACAACATAAATAGGATGATTTATAGAATTTTTTGCATCACTGATGATGTAGGCAAGTTGATTCTCTCTGTAGAGTCTCTTTATCTCTCCTCCAAACACCAGGATTGTAGCATACGAAAGATCCATATGCAAGGTACCCCCCAACCTTTTTCTCCATGGATGTGACAAGAGGAGTCCGAACTTGGGTGGGATATCAGCAACCACGACATCCATTACCATGCTTCTCATTGGCAATTGGGCAAGGTTTATAACAAGGTATTTTATGAGGCCAACGCATCTGACGTTCCTAGAGTCAAAAGAGAAGAGATCATGATACAGTTTGGTGAACTCAAGACCAAGTTCATCCATCACTGCTTTGGGCATAAGATTATGTGATGCTCCTAAATCAAGCAAGCAGTTGTGAAGGATATTATCATGAACACTTAGGGATATATAGAAAGGTGGACAAGAGTCATCTCGATCTTCTACCATAGGTCCTATATTTACTGTTGGCTTGTCATCTTGTAAGTTTACAAAATCAGAAAATGAAGAGGTCTTTGGTTCAAGGGACTTCAAGATGGCAGACTTGAAAATGTCGTTCTTAATAAGTTCGGTCAATGGCATAGGTATTTTTAATTTCTGAATTTCTGATTCGAAATTGAAAGAGTATGATGATTTGTCAGAAGTTTTTATCTCGTTAGAAGGAGCTCTGAGGATAACTTTCTCCTTGACTTGGGGCTGAGATTTATTTTGCTGTTGTTTTGCAAAAATGGGGGTCTGCTTTACAGGAGAAACAAGTTGCTTGGCAACAACTTCTTTCTTCTTCACAGGAGCAATGAGAAATGGTTTAGGAGCATCATTTTTAGATATTAAATTATAACCTTGTTGATCATCTATCTGATAGACAGATTCTTCAATACTTGCCTCATGAATCTCTTGATCCATCTGGGCTTCTTCATAATCTACTTGTGTCAAAAAGGAGGAATCATTTTCGTCACCAAAACAATTTATGTCATCTACTTCTTCAACTTCATCATGAGGTAGCTCTTGTTCCTCTTCTAGAATTGCATTTTGGAAGGGGGGTCTAATTCTTTGATCATCAACTGCATTCTTGTCTCTCTAAAGGATCTGGACCTATTGATTGTTCCTTCTGTAAGGGAAAGCATTTGGATTTCTAGGGACAAATGCATTTGGCTATTTTATCCATGTTGGTTGTTGACTCTGAATCTTCAATTTTGACATTTCAGATGTCAAGTTGTCCAACATCTTGGCCATATTTTCCATTTTGGTATTAGAAGAAGAAGGGGGATCAACAAAAAACTTATTTCTCTCAACTTTTCCATTGAGTTTATGAGATGCCATAATATTTGATTCGACTTCGAGAGAAACATCTTGCATTAAAGCAAGTGTGTCTGATCTTCTTTCTCTAAGGATTAAACAAAAATTTGGATCAAAAGAAGCAAAAAATGTGATCTTTGTTGATGCGTCACTTGGCTTGATCTCTGCAGGGATCTTGCCAAACATCCTATTGAATCTTTTGATGAAGTCTGAGACTGACTCCCCATTTTCTCTTCTTAGGTTTACGAATTCATAAATCTAATATAAGAGGTCTCTTCTTTCTCCCCGGTGTTTTAAGAACACCTCATCTAATTGCTCAATACATGTCACTGAATTTGTTGGTAGTTCTTTGAACCACTTCCTGGCTTGGCCATCCAAACTCTGCACAAAACCTCTAGTCCACACATCTTCTTCTGAAATATTAATATTTTCAGCATAAGCATAAAAGGCTTCTATATGTTCTTCGACAGTATAATCCCTGGCTCCGGTAAACTTTGGCATATATTTATGATAATCTCCAGTTGGCATGGTAGATAAGGGATTGGGAAAGACAACTGGAGCATACCTATTTTCTAAGATTTGTTCCATATTGGTTAAAGGGACAACCATGGGAATCTTAGGGGTTGATGCAGAGGAAGAATTTCCAGGAGATGAAGGCTGAGATGGGATGGTTGAGTTTATAAAAAATGATTGTCTTACTTCACTTTGAGAAAAAAATTCAGAAATGGGTGGAAAATAAGAGGCCTTGTAAAACTGACCAAGCAATAAGGCTAATCTTTCTTCTCCCTTAGAGGAAATATCTTGTAAAATATCTTCAAGAACGGGCAGATTAGTATGAGTATAGAAAACACACTCTATAGGCTTTGTGGGTGAGGAATTTAAAGAAGAAGAAGAAGAAGAGGATTCCTTTTGCTGAGGGGATCCTATAATTACTTTTTTAAGGTTGTATGTGATATCGTGCTAAAAAGCAGAGTCTGTAACATTAGAGGAAACTGAAGGCTCCTCAACCTTCAAGCTTTCTGATACAATTTCAATTTTCTGAGAACTATGAGTTTCAGTAGCAGGGGATTCATCTAGAGGTTCTTTAGATATGAAAGAAGAAATGTCTGTTTGAATACCTGGATTTGATGTCTTTGCAAATAGGGAAGCTTGTCTTTGTAAATCCTTTCCCCTACTGATGATCTTCTCAGGGTCTAGAACTGGTGCTTCCAGTGGGCCTTCTTGGTTCGCCCTGGTGTGAGCTCTTTTCAGAGCCACTTCGTTCCAATGGAGTCGCCAGATATATGGTTACAACCCAAATGATGTCCAAGCTTTGTCTATCATCAAAGTTGGATCTATGTTGTCTCCCAAGGAAGCTGAGCTTCAATATATTCTCCCCAGCAGCGACACCAATTTGTTATCACTCCAGGAAACTCTTCTAGGCTGTAAGTTAGATATGCCTGGTAACTTAATCTTTTTGGAAACTATTTTCTCAATAATAGGTGTGGGTTTGGATCAAGATGAATATCTTAATCTCTGGATTGTATCTTCAAGACAGTCTAACTATATTCATGCAATACAAGGCCTTCAAGAGATATTTATCAGATAGATTTGTATAACAAATGGATAAGAAAACCAATCGGTTATACAAAACATACATAAACCATATATATGATGGGTCAACAAACTAGCCAAAGATGCTTATGATTCTTGCTTAACAATCAAAAGTAAGATGACAGTTACCATATGACCATTAAATAGAGACAAAAGAATCAATTCCACTCATATACATAGACAAAGATGAAGGAGGGTCTGACAATAACAAATGAAAGAAGATTGCAGGCTTGATATATTAAAGAAAATGTCTTTCATACAAAAACAATAGAATATAGAACTCAAAATCGAACCTCTAGTTCATATTTTGTCTTCATCTTTATAACTTTACAATACAGTTTTGAGATCCTAAAAGAATGGATCAGATATGCTAAAGATAGAAAGTCAAAACTCAGTTGCAAAAGATAAGGAATGATCCTCAAAATGAGGTCAATTCCACATTTCACGATCTTCAGATCTTGTAGAGTCCTTGTGCAGTGTAGAATAGACTTCCAAGGCTGATTGATGACTCTTCCAAGACATAGAATTTGAATTGTTGAGTTGTGCAAA
Organism: Picea sitchensis; assembly: GCA_010110895.2. Lineage (NCBI taxonomy): Eukaryota > Viridiplantae > Streptophyta > Pinopsida > Pinales > Pinaceae > Picea > Picea sitchensis. The sequence goes on along the minus strand of SNQJ01S0152565.1, from coordinate 11,477 downwards.
AATCCTAATTTGTTGCCACCAAAATAGGTACCAAAACCAACTTGGATATTTTTTCTAATCCTTATACACCAAAAATGGATCTTGAATCTGACTCTATAATTCAACATATATCCATTTCAAGTGTTTTCAAATGATTCGGATTAATAAAACCTCGATCTGTGCAAAATGTAGCCTTCTCTGGCCAGTGACAGGTTTTGGTGGTTAACACAGAGGAATTCTGGGTGTATTAACTACCGAAAGCTCTTCTTTCAGTGGTTAATGAATAGTCGTCTTGTTTGCCTAAACCATCGAAAACTTAGCTTTGTCCAAAACTTCAAAATTGCAAAAAATGATTACCTTGATACTTTGTTGAGTGTTCAAGGCCTCTTTGATGATGCAACTCTTCCTTGTACAGATCTGGGAGATTTAATTTGTTGTGTGGAATACTATGGTATATCCACCATTGTTGTAGCTAACTCAGCTAGAGTTTCCAAACCTGTTTGATCCTGTGTTGGAGGTTGAGATTCTTTTAACTTTATCCTCAAAAGTCTAAGCTACCTGTACAGCTTTATGTTCTCTCTTATCAGCACCCTATTCCTATCCTTGATTTTATCATGCTTTTCCTTGATACTTTGGTTCATGTTATAAAGTTATACATTTCTTTCAGTCAACTCTGTATTTGCCTTTTTAATGACTCTTTAACAATGAGTGTAATCAACCCTTGGTGTGACAACCTGCTGGCCACTTTGGTAGGCTTCGCCTTGACTTGTCTGGCCATTTTTGTGAGAGCTTTGTGCAGGTAGAAAGGAAAATTGATGGGAGAGATGCCTGTGAAATGGTTCAATAGCTTGAAGTAGTAAAACATAAACCTGTTGTACCTACCCTCACAGGTGATGTATGCAAAGATTGCCTTCAAAAGGGCTTGCCATTTAGGCTCAAGAAAGGACATTGGTATGTCTTTATTCCATATGAGATCCTTATGTTGAGGCTGTAAGTAGGATCTGAACTCAATGTTTAAAGGCACAGTGGTCTTAAACCAACATTCCCCTATTCTTGGGAGGCTAGTAACCTCTGTAATGGATGCATCATCAACTACAAATTCCTCCTTGCCAATAGTAGTTGTCCTTCCATCATATGATAAGGAAAATGCTTCAGAAAGCTGTTGGTGAAAGTTTGCAAGTTTTTCATAATAGGAAAAGATGCCAATCTATTTGAAAAAGATGGCCACCTCTAGGTGTGCCTCTAGATACCACGTTCCATCTAAATCAGACCTGAGGGTTGGCCCAGCTTTTGGCATCCGATGAGTTTGTTGACCTGTCCCTACCATTTAGGAAAAATATGCGAGCTAGGGGGACAAACACCTAAATTTTAGGATGAACTAAGAGTGTATGTCGAGGTAAAAGACATAGAACATGATGACTTAGAGTTTGATTTACATAAACCCAATCTTCAACAGATTTTAATCAACAGTAAAGACTGGATATTAGTCGAGAATTTCAAATTCAGGTAGGAGATGTAATTGAACTGAAACAATGAGAGATTCTAAAGACTACCCGATGACTCGTTTTTTTCTTCGAATTGGATTACAGATGGCTTGATGACTAGCAATAGAACTCGAACTTCACTTGGCAACAACGATGATTGATTTCAGCCTATGAGTTGGTTAATGAAAACACAGGATTATAGTTAATACACATAGTTTTGGATTTGATTTATATATGAATGGATTTGAAATGGTGATTAACTGGGGTTATTATGAACCTGTCCCCTTGGGACTTGAAGTAATGATAATCCATGTGACTAATCGATACAGTTAGTCAAGAATCAAACTCCTAAAATTCTATGTTATGTTGAGCCTTCATATGAAATGACAAATGGTGGTTAAAAAGGACAACAGAGAATCAATATCCCAATAAGATGTAATAATCACATCCTACCTCACCAAATCAATCGAGTTTCGGCGGTTATGTCTTCATGATTATGCCAACTGACAGCTAGCTCGTGCGAAAGCACGGGCTTTTCTTTTTCCACGTAGAAACCTTTTTGGTGGTTAATTGGGATTTTTCTTTTCCCTCTTCACTACCAAGAACGAAGGCTTTCGGTGGTTAATGAGCGCTTTTCAGGCTCGCCTAAACCACCAAAACCTGAGATTCTCTCTTTTTCTTGACAAAACCAAATCAAATGTTTTTTCCAAGTTTATTTACAAAAAATAGACTCTCTAACACACCTAAAAAAATTTAGAAACACATTTTTGGACCACACTCTTATCACCTAAAAATCAAAATCTCAATCAATTTATTTGAGGAGATAACAGGTGGGATCGATGGTTGTGAGCCTCCCTTGATCCAACGGTCCCGATATTTTCAGGATTTCGTGAACCAGGAGTTTGAAACTCTCAACTCCAAAATCACTTGTCGCGCCAATCCCCGAATTCCCGAAATAGTGAAATTTGCATGTGAGATCAATGGATCTTGTTGATTCCCATCCAATGCACGCTACTCCTCCTGAGATTTTGAATGCTAAAAGACGCTCAGCCTTAACTTCCTCACAGATCTACAAGATCCAATGGTCCACAGAATTTCGGTACTTTTCCATGAAGTGTTTCCACTGTTCAATTCCACACCTGATAATCCCTTTCTCAATTCGAGAATTAGAGTGACCAAGGATTTTGGCCTGCACTCCAAACTACGAATCCCGAAATTCACGAAATGATCTAACGGCTCAAATTGATCACGATCAATGCTTCATGTTGATTCTTGATATCAGGGTGACGGTTCGTTCGACTCCTAACCACCTTGCAACTCCTCTGCATTCTACGGTCCTTGCGATTTTGTGAGTTCTCCACGGAGAATTCTGATTGCTCGATTCACTTCTCAATGACTTCTGTGCGATGATTCAGACCTTCCTCTCCTTTTGATCACTTCAAAGGTTAAATCCCTGCTAAGCTTTAATTTATAAACTCAATCTTCCAAAAGGATCCCTGCACACACTTCTTGTGGAAAAATTTCAAATATCTTCTGGTTGTTTGCATCTTTGACCCTATGCACTCCTTGCAACAGTAGTCCTTCAACTTTCCCCTTGGTTGATAAGTTCAAAGATTTCAACCAGCCCTGCGCACACTTTGCATGACTCTATGCTTCACCTGCACTTCTGCTGGTATGAGAACAATGATATCTCTCTTGAGATTTCTGAGATAAAACTCAGACCCTCGTCAACGCACACCTTGCAGATGTTCACTGCACTCCTTACAGGAATTCTCAGGGAGAGAAACAATTGAAACTCATTTTTCTACTCTCTCAGACTTCATACATTCAACATGAAATCATGCACACAACACAACATTGAGATAAATGCATAGCAGAGAAACAAAACAACTGTAAACATACCATTTAACAAATGTAAATAGTAAGCATCATAACACCATAAAAATTGAGTCAAAGTCCATATATTAACTCAAGTGCTCCTGTACATGGGTTCTTCTCTACAGCTCTCTGCTACAGCTCTATATCTTATGAATTTTGAATGATGATAATGATACAATGATACCAGGGTGAGGGTGTCTATCATTCGTTTTCCCTCCTACGCTTCTAAACTGTCTAATCTAACATTCATATCTACCTACTTTACATTAAACAAACTTAAATGCCTATTCCATCCGACAGATGAGAGCAATCGCTTCAGATCTGTTCATATCTCCAAGACATAAATGTAAGTACGCTTCTCCTAGCTATTACATTAATGCTTAAGATTTCAAAATTCAAAACGTTTTCATAAAAACGTGTCTTTTTTTCATTTGTGTGTCCAACTGTTCCTTTGGCTAGGCATGTGCTTTGGCTTTGTACGATGATCCTGCATCATACTTCCTCGCTTGAAAACTTTCATGAACTCCTGTTCATGAGCTCTTACATGGTCTATCCATGCCTATGAATTGCTGCTTCATCCTCCCAACTGGCATCTTCCACTGGATGTCTATTCCATTTGACCAAGTATTCAAAATACTCTTTTCTCCTTGTCTTTTTGCTAACCCTTTTGTCAATTATGATTTCCATCTGTGTCTCTATAGCTACAGGCATTTGTTTTGTCCATTGAATTTATTTCTGTTCCTCCTCTCCTCCTTCTTCTTTCACTCTGTAAGGGTACAAATCCACAACATTGAATATCAGCGAGATTCTGACCCCATTAGGTAATTCAATCTCATATGTGTTTGCCCCAAATTTTCTTATGACCTTGCACGACCCAATATTTTTCATCTTCATTTTGTTATATGTTCCCCTTGGGAACCTTCCTTCCTCAGATGTGAAAGAATCAAATCACCAACTTCAAACTGAAGTTCTCGCCTATGTTGATATGCTCTACGCTTGTATTCTCGTCTTGAACTTTGCAATCGCTCCTTAACTTGGTTGTGAATCTCCTTCATTCCTTCTGCAAAGTCGTCTGCACTAGCACTCCTGAATTTGGCTTGTTCTGCATCTTTCAATTTAGAAAATCCCCTTGGCTGCATTCCATATACAATCTAGAATGGACTGTGCCCTGTGCTTCTATTGAGTGAATCATTATAAGCGAATTCCACCTATGGCAGAATGTGATCCCATTGACTGTTGTGTTCAATCACTAAGCTTCTTAACAAATCTCCCGAGCTCCTGTTTATGACCTTTGTCTGTCCATCCATTTGAGGATGATACGATGAGATGAAAGAAAAACTTGTCCCCAAATTCTTCCATAAGGTCCTCCAGAAATTCCCTATGAACTTGGTATCTCGATAAAAAATGATACTCTTTGGCAAGCCATGAAGTCTGACGACTTCCTTGAAAAACAGGTTCGCAATATGAGTTGCATCGCTGGTTTTATGGCATGGTATGAAATGTGCCATCTTTGAAAATCTGTTGACTACCACAAAGATTGAGTCACATCCCCTTTGTGTCCTTGGTAGTCCCAATATGAAATCCATGCCCACTGCGTCCCACAACCTTTCTGGTATGGGTAATGGATGGTATAACCCTTCATTCTGCCTTTTTCCTTTCGTATGCTGACAAATTCTTCACCTATCCACGAATTTCTTAACATCTTTTATCATCCCTAGCCAATAATATGAGTTATTCAACTTTGAGAACATATTTTCATGACCGAAGTGTCCGATCAATCCTCCACTGTGTTTTTCCTTCAACAAATTCTCCCTCATGGAGCATTTCAGAATACATAGCTGATTTCCCCTGAATAATAATCCCTCCTGGATCATGTATTCAATCCATTGGCTTCTGTCTCTGAGAATTGGATTCTTAGATGCATCATATGCCTCCTTGAAATATGGGTCATCCCTATATATTTCTTTGAGATTATCAAAACCCAAAGTCTTGACTCTGAATTCCTGCATAAGCAAACATTTCCTGCTCAAAGCATAAACAAATTTATTAGCAGTTCCAGAAATATGCTTAATCACAAAAGTAGAATTCTGCATGAATTCAACCCATTTAGCATGTTTTTGGTTCAACTTCTCTTGTCGAGTCACGAATTGCAAAGTGTTATTATCACTATACAAAACAAACTCCTTGGGAACCAAATAATGTCTCCATTTCTTCAGCGCTTGTATGACTGTGTAGAATTCCTTGTCATATGTGGAGTACTTAATCTTCACTTCATTTAGTTTTTCACTGAAATATGTGACCGTCCTGTTGTCTTGGCTCAAGACCACTCCAATTGAAAACCCACTCATGTCACACCTGACCTGGAATGTCTTGCTAAAATCTGGCAAAACCAGAATTGGTTGCTCAATGATCTTCTTCTTCGGTAGATTGAAGCTCTTCTCTGCTTCCTCCATCCAGTGAAAAGATTTTTGTCTTTTCTTCACCGTATCCATCATTAGTGCGCTAATTCCACTAAATTTTCGGATGAATTTCCTATAGAAGCTAGCCAAACCATGGAAGCTTCGAACTTCAAACACGCTCTTCGACGATTACCAATTTTTAATCGCATTTATCTTTTCTGGATCCATTTTCAATTCATTTGCAGAGATAACAAAACCCAAATAAATGAGTTTTGTCCTCATAAATGATGATTTCTTCATATTGATCAACAATTTCTCTTGTTGTAACCTCCTCATTACTGCAATTAGATGCTTTAAGTGTTCTTCTTCTGTTTTGTTGAAAATTAGTATATCATCAAGATATGCAATGATGAATTTCCTAATGAAATCCTTCAAGACTTCATTCATAAACCTCATGAAAGTACTAGGTGCATTCACCAAGCCAAATGGCATGACAAGCCATTCATACAGCCCCTCATTTGTCTTGAATGTTTTCTTCCATTCATCACCTTCTCTCATTCTAATTTGATGATATCCGCTTTTCAAATCAATCTTTGAAAAAAACTTTGCTCCACTCAAGCAATCCATCAAGTCATCCATCCTTGGCAATGGAAACCTATATCTGATGGTGATATTATTGATTTCCCTTGAGTCTATACACATTCTCCAGCCTCCATATTTCTTTGGCCTGAGCACTGTCGGAACAACGTATGGACTCAAGCTCTCCCGAATCAATCATTTGTCCATTAAGTTCTGGACCTGTCTCTTAAATTCTTCATTTTCCTGTGGTGTCAACTGATATGTTGCTTTGTTTGGCAAATTGGAACCAGGTATAAGATTGATATGATGACTTATACTCCTGATAGGTGGCAACGAACAAGGTAGTTCGTCCACTACTATATCAACAAACTCCCCCAACAACTCCTAGATTTCTTCTAGTAAATCATCTATCCTCGTACTGGTCAAAACAATTTTGGGCTTCCTGACCATGATAAATTGTGTGTCTTCCTTCTTCTTAACCTCATCAAGAAGTTCCTTCCCACTCATGAGAAGTACAATGTTGCTCATTTCTATTTTCACCTCTTTATCCTTAATCGAGAACAGCATGTGAGTCCTACCATTTTTTTCCAGGGTGTACATGTTCTTTCTCCCATCATGAACTACATTTCTATCATCTTTCCATGGTCTACCCAGCAATAGATGACAAACATCCATGGGAATGGCATCACATAATATCTCATATTTATATCCTCCTATTTTAATTTCAACTAAACACTGCTTAATGACATTTACCTGGTGTCCTTTTTGTAGCCATGAAACTCTGTATGGGCTTGGATGTGCAACAGTCTCCAACTCTAGCTTCTCTACCATCTCTGTAGATATGAGATTATCTATGCTACTGTTGTCCACTATAACCTTGCATACTCTATCCTTAGTTTTGCAAGCAGTCCAAAATAGACTGTTTCTTTGGGCTGGGTTCTCTAGTTCCTTTTCCAGTTTCAAGAGAACTTTCCTCATCATTAAGGATCTTCTTCCCTTAGCATCCTCTACCTCAACATTCCATCCTTGAGCTTCGACACTGTGAATTTCACCACCATATTTCTTCTGATCTGGACACTCATAGGATTTATGTCTGATTTTTACACAAACAAAGCATTTCACTTCGCCTCCTCTGCCTCTTCCTCTTCCTATGGATCGAGGAAAAGTATTCCTATCAGCATATTGCCTTCCCTGTGAGCTTCCTCCTCTCTCAAGTTAAGTTTGAGGTTTCTTCTCTTCTTCCTTAGGTTTCTGAGTTTTGTCTTGGGAAATTGTCTTGCCTCTGCTTTGATTTCTACCTCGGCCTCTTTGACCTTGCTTCCGGCTCAACTTCTCTTCAGCTTTTAGAGCCACCTGATAAGCATCTTCCACATTTCGAATGGTCATCATGCTCATCTCATATTGAATGTCATATCACAAACCATTCATGTACCTAGCAAATTTTTCATCATTGCTCTCCCGATGACCTTCTTTGATGTTTATCCTATAGAATTCTTCAGTGTATTATTTTACTGACATCAGCTTCTGTCTCAAATTCTGCATCCTCCGAAACAGAGTGATTTGATAATCCTTGGGTATAAATTTGGATTTCATCTTCGCAACCATTCTTTCCCGGTTTTTTATTTTCTGCTTTCCTTTGCAGTGTCTGTCAGCCTGCAATTCATCCCACCAAAGTGTTGCATGCCCTTTAAGTCTGGTAACATCATGTTTAACTTTCTTATCTTCGTTGACATCCTCATAGTTGAAGTATTTGTCTAGAGATCTAATCCAGTCTATAAGTTCTTCAACATCTAAGTTTCCCTCATACATGGGAATGTCCATTTTTTCTCTGGCACCTATCCTTGCAATAGCCTTGAATAGGCATTCTTCTACAACATCTTCGACTACAACTTCTTCTCCTTCATTTCCAACTTCATTTTCACTTTCAGCTTCGCTGATATCCCCAACTTCAACTATGCGCCTTTGTTTTGTCTCCATAGCATCAAGCCTGACACATAATTCACGCATTTCTCTTTCCACTGCTGGATCAGGTATTTTCCTATCTCTTCTTCTCAGCAGCATGCTGTAAATTTTCCTCTTTTCTCTCTGCTATAGAAAGCAAAGAATTTGCTCTGGGCTCTGATACCACAACTAGTGCAGACCCCCTTCCCTCGAGCCGAGATCAGCGCAAGATATTTTCCAAACCATGCAAAAAATTAATTAAACCTCGTGTTTAAGCCATGAAAGATTTCGGGCTTCACGAGTTGGAGGTTCTTGATGCAATGACACAACTCTTACAATCGTTGAAACACGAAATGTTGGCGAAGGTGGAATCCTCCAACGCGACGAGCACACGCCACCTATTACCCACTAGTTTTGGCTTTCGGGATTTTGAGCGAACAACCAACAGTCGTTCCTCTTCCCTTATGATTCCCCGAACTCCGAAATTTCACCTTTGGTGGGATTGACGGTTGTGAGCCTCCCTTGATCCAACGGTCCCGATATTTTTGGGATTTCATGAACCAGGAGTTTGAATCTCTCGACTCCAAAATCACTTATCACGCCAATCCCCGAATTCCCGAAATAGTGAAATTTGTACGTGAGATCAGTGGCTCCTGTTGATTCCCATCCAACGCTCGCTACTCCTCCTGAGCTTTTGAACGCTAAAAGACTCTCAGCCTTAACTTCCTCATAGATATGCAAGATCCAACGGTCCACAGAATTTTGGTACTTTTCCACGAAGTGTTTCCACCGTTCAATTCCACACCTGATAATCCCTTTCGCGATTCGGGAATTAGAGCGACCAAGGATTTTGGCCTGCAGTCCAAACTTATGAATCCTGAAATTCACGAAATGATCTAACGACTCAAACTGATCATGATCAATGGTTCACGTTGATTCTTGATATCAAGGTGGTGGTTCGTTCGACTCCTAACCACCTTGCAACTCCTCTGCATCCTACGATCCTCGCGATTTCGTGAGTTCTCCATGGAGAATTATGACTACCCGATTCACTTCTCAATGAATTATGTGCAACGATTCAAACTTTCCTCTCCTTTTGATCACTTCAAAGGTTAAATATTTGATAAGCTTTCATTTATAAACTCAATCTTCCAAAAGGATCCCTGCACGCACTTCTTGTAGCAAAATTTCAAATATCCTCTTGTTGTTTGTGCCTTCGACCTTGTGCACTCCTTGCAACAATAGTCCTTCAACTTTCCCCTTGGTTGATAAGTTCAAAGATTTCAACCAGCCCTATGCACACTTTGCATGGATCTGTGCTTCACCTGCACTTCTACCGGTATGAGAACAACGATATCTCTCCTGAGCCTTTTGAGATAAAACTCAGACCCTCGTCAACACACACCTTGTGGACATTCACTGCACTCCTTGCAAGAATTCTTAGGGAGAGAAACAATTGACACTCATTTTTCTCTTCTCTCAGACTTCATACATTCAACATGAAATCATGCACACAACACAACATTGAGATAAATGCATAGTAGAGAAACAAAACAATTGTAAACATACCATTTAACAAATGTAAATAGTAAGCATCATAACACCATGAAAATTGAGTCAAAGTCCATATATTAACTCAAGTGCTCTTGTACATGGGTTCTTCTCTATAGCTCTCTGCTACATCTCTGCAACTTATGAATTCTGAATGATGATAATGATACAATGATACCAGGGTGAGGGTGTCTATCATCTGTTTTCCCTCCTACGCTTCTAAAGTATATAATCTAACATTCATATCTACCTACTTTACATTACAAACTTAAATGCCTATTACATACGACAGATGAGAGAAATCACTTCAGATCTGTTCATATCTCCGAGACATAAATGTAAGTATGCTTCTCCTAGCTATTACATTAATGCTTCAGATTTCAAAATTCAAAACGTTTTCATAAAAACATGTCCTTTTTTCATCTACGCGTCCAGCTGTTCCTTTGTCTAGGCACGTGCTTTGGCTTTGTATGATGCTCCTACATCAATAGGAGACACAGATGTTCCACTCAAGTATAAGAATCCAGTGAAGCAATGGGTACCTAAGGAGCTACCTCCTATAGATGTTGACTTCGTTGTCAACAATAGGACATATCACATTGCACCATCCTCCCTGCATGGCTTGAGGCTATTTTCTATGGATGGAATAATTGTAAAATACAATACAATAACTGAATTGATGGACTATGTCAGACTGTGTTATAATTATAACGATTGGATGCGACTGGTCCGGTACATGCGAAGTATGCGAAGATATGAACTCGTTGCAAATTATATACAACTAATAAACAAGGATAAAAATAAGTGAGAGACTATCTATATTGATGGAAGGCCTAAAGCTTCCGGTAATATCGTAGGGTTTATAAACAAAACACGACCCGGGACAAAAAACAAACAATTGAATTGCATATTTGAGGGACAAGAAGAGAATCGAGTAGTCTTGTGCGCAATAAAAAATATAGCTCCCGGGGAAGAGTTATTAGTGGATTACCACTTGAATTGAATAGACACATTGACTAATAGTGTGCAGGTTCTTATGCAACACCTCTTTAAGAAACCTCTACTTATTGCATTATATTTTTTTATTATCTTTAACATTGTTGTAAATATTATCGTTAACATTGTTTTTTTGTTATCATTAACAATTTTTAAAATATTTGGGGGTTCTAATCATATTATAATGTGGCAGGATGATCGTGGAAAAGGGCCAGCTGCAGAACATGTAAATGATTATCAATTTCCACTTTCATTTTACGTTGTTTTTATTATTTGCTTATATAATTTTATTGAAATAATATTGTTTTTGCTGAAATTATATGTAGTCAGCAGGCCATGTGGATCATGATTCCACCGATGAGTAGGGGTTTTATTCTTGCATTGATTTGATTCTCTCATTAAAAGAAGAGATCATTAAAGCTAACAAGGAACTATTTAGCTTGTTAGATCGTATAGAAAAAACTCTGGATGTCAAAGAAAGGATCAAGCTCCTTATGTCACAACTTAACACATATAAGGTAATAACCTGTTGGGCCCCAACAACTCCCCCTAAATTTTTACAAAATTTAAAGGGCCCCCGTTAGAATCTTGATAATTATAATGAGCTACAGAATCAACCTTTTCAAATAGTTCCATACCTTGGCTTGCTTTGAGACAAACTTAAGACATT
>SNQJ01S0152563.1:22911-42861 GCA_010110895.2 Picea sitchensis | reverse complement strand
CCCTAAGGCACTAATCTAAAACTACAACGTTGAGTCTATAGTGTTAAAACAACCTTCTCAAAACTCTTAAATTGAAACCCTAACTAACCCTAGCGACTTACTAACCCTAACCCTAAGATGATTTCTTGCCTCTTTTGAACCTTTGCTTGGTATTAAAGTTGCGGCTAAGTCATCCATTGATAGATATTGAAGTGTTGAGTATTTTCATTGACCTAATTAGCAAAACGTTCACCTCAATATTTACCAAAACTAACCTAGATTAGGGTTGACGTCACCCTTAGTAGGCTTGACGCAGCAACCTTTTGCATGTGAGCACATAAATGATATTTAAAGCGTTGTAATATTTCAAGAATTGATGTTTTGCATTGAATGCTCTATCATTTGTATTTATTGAGGAAGTAATATTATAAGCCTTAGCCTTAATTGCAATCATTGACTTCGTCAATAATTACATTTATTTAAGCTCATATGTATATATTAAAGATAGTCATTAGCAATTGAGGTACTAACCATTGTTTGCATGTTTTAGTTTTATTTGCCTTGTCTCGCAAACAGGTGCCTTTTTCAATGGAATACCTTCTCTTTGACTATCTTTTGGCGATAATCTGTGAAGGGAAAATCTACCTTAACCTTTGAACCTTAATATCCTGACCCTTTTCCTTTCAACACCCCAGATTACCTAGGGATGTCTCCCTTGGGATTAGCCACCCTGAATAGAAAGAGCTCCCCATCGAGGTGACAATGGGTTGGGAAGCTCCTGTTATGCCATTTTGGTCCCTATCTTCCAGCTACTTGACCTAAACTACAAACTGAGCGATAACAAGACAAATACCTACCACTTGTTTTTGTCATTGCTTGGCTTAGATCACCCCCTCCCCTTCCTAGATCAGCCTCATATACCTGGAAACATTTGGCTTGGACGACCCCACTCCTCTCCCACTGGCTTGCCTGGAACCTAGAGACTCGACACTCAATCCATCTAAGACAAGACGACATCCTGGGTATGGGAGAAAAATAGTTTTTATCACAGTTTCTCCTCTCACACCTTCACTCTTCTCATATATATTATCTCTTCCATGCTAAAAATCTGACTGGGATGGACACGATCTCCCACTGCTGACACACTAAAAATCTTGAAGAACTTGGTCTACCTGTTGCTCTCGCAGATGAATGGGTTTCCTTCACAAACACTTTAACAACTGCAGGTTTAAAGCTTCTAGAGCGGGAGGATGCCCCCATATGGATTGGAAGAGACATCACGAGCCGCACTACAGTTTCAAACATTTATTCTGCTATCTCAAATCACCACTAGCCACTTTCAATTACAAACTGGAGAAAAAGGCTTTGGCACCAGAACATGCCGTTGAAAATCAATTTATTTACCTCGCTTACCTTAGAAAATAAAATTAATACATGGGATATCCTTTACAGGAAGGGAAGAACTGGTCCTAGCATCTGCCACCTATGTCGCAGGGAAGAGGAATTTGCCTTTCACATCTTTGTTAACTGCCCTTTTACTAGAAGGGTCTGGGATCAGATCTTTGTGGCTCTTTAGCTACACTCAAAATGGGACAGATCTACTATACAAGAGTGCTACAAAATTTGGAACAACAATCTTTGTACACATCGCACAATGCCTCCCTTCATTTCCTGGTACATTTGGCTGGAGTGAAACAACACTATTTTCAACAATGTGATCCCCTCCATTACAACAATAGTTCATAAAACCCTAGGTTCCTACACCAGTGGGAGCACATCTCATCGGAAACATAAAACTATAAATTCAAATTCTGAGACTGTTCTCATTGAGGGTTTGCCAGTAGATTGGTTTGATAGGGTTGCTCAGGCAGATGGCCTCAACTGTGGTGCTGGTGGCTATCTAAAGATCTCCAATAAATCACACATTTGTTGGACTCTAAACTGCGGACCCAACACTAATACAAAGGCAGAACTATTGGGGGCTTGGGCATCTCTTCTCTTGGCCACTAGGCTGCATATTTTAGACTTACAGCTCCTTGGAGATTCCATAATAGTGATTGACTGGCTAAATTAAAAAGGAAAGCTTCAGATTACCTCACTTCTTGGTTGGATGGATAGAACTCAGGAGCTTCAACACAAGTTTCGACATCTTACATTCCTACACACTCCGCGGGAAAACAACAAGAAAGCAGACACCCTTCAAAAACAAGCCAGACTCTTGAAAATCATGAAGGCCCAACAAAAAGCATAAACTTCTATTAGTCTTCCAAGTTTTTGATTCCATACAGATTACTAAAATTTTGTATCATTTATGATCTTGCCTCTGTATTTCCGCAAGATTCCTGTAGGCTTTCTTTCTAGAAATTTTTGAATATTTTTGGCTTCGATCTATAGCCTCATCTCAGATACAAATCACAACCTCTTTCTGGCGCACATCCATGTGAAAATCTTTGATATTTTGTTATCAATATAACAACAATGAAATACAAATTATATTAAATATAATTGTGAAAAAAAAATATATATATATTAAAAAAAGGATAAGGCACCCAAAAAGAATTAGCAAATTATTTTTGTATTATAATAAAGAGGATAAAGCATCGTAATAAGAAATATTTCACTCGTGGGTGATATTATATATGAACTATATATGGGTTAGGGTCGTTGAGACTCACCATTTTTATTATAAATATTTTAATTTTTTATATATTATATATTGATGAGTTATTTTATATTATATATTTTTATTATAAATATTTTAATTTATTATATATTATATATTGATAAGTTATTTCATATTTTATTTTATATTATATATTTTGGTTTTAGTGAGTATTAATTATGTGTAGTTTGAGTGGTTAAAACAAAAGTTGTTATTATGGAAGTTTCAAATTTCAATTTTTTTTTTTTAACTAATTGTTAATGGTTGGTTTGGTTATAAGTTTTAAAGAATTAGATTTACCATAAATACCAGGTTTAGAAGAAAGAAAAAAAAATATAATATATTATATATATTATATATATTTAATAAACTAAAATTAAAACCCAATATACAGCAATTTGAAACTTATTTTTTTTTATCTTTATTTGATGTTATATAAATTGTTCATTTAGGTTTCTGTGGTTCCTCCGGCAATTTCTGAGGAACCACAGTGCTAATGATAGCTTGTAGTCGACGTTTGGATCCTGCTTGGGATCCTTCAATGAGGAGACGAAAAAGGCTTTTACATTAAGTGATGATGAATCTGATGTGGATCAACTTTAATCATTTTGACTCTTTCTCGATATATAAGTATTATTGACTATTAAATAATGTATAATTTTTATTAAAAATAGAAGTTTTTTTTTTTTTTTTTTTTATATTTATTGACTATTAAATAATGTATAATTTTTATTAAAAAATAAAGTTTTCGTTTATAATTTATTTTAATAATATTTAAAAAAAAAAAATTAATATGTGATAGAGTTTTTAAAAATCCCCAATAAACACTTTACTCAAGAAAAAATAACTTTAAATAATATCGAATGAAATATCCATCATATAAAACTGCTATAAAGTTCATGGTAAAAAATAACCTTATAATTCAAGGAAGGAGAAAATATTAATGAACAACAATAAATTAATAAAATATGGAATACTACATCCACTATTATTAATATATTAAATTAAAATAATAACTAATGTTAAATGGAATATAAAGTTAAACTTAATTGATATAGAATAAATTACAATTTAAAATACTAAAATGAATAGTAAAATTTGATAAAATTAAAAGAAATAAATTGAATATAATAAATAAAATTAATAAAAATGAGAGTTGAAGTTCACTTATGATTAATAATTAAAATTAAATTAAAATAATATTTATGGAAAATTTTATATATATATATATATAATCGTGAGTGGGCCTAATGGTTAAGAACATGTGTTTCCTCTTAAAAGGTCATAGGTTCAAATCCAAAGGGGGGTAGGGTATGTATACCTTTGTAGACTTTACCAATCAAATCGCTGGGCGGAGGGGGGTCCCTTGTCCCCCAAACAAGGGGGTCTCATACACCAATTTGGTGTACATATTTATGAAATTAAAGTGGCAAAATTTGGGGCCTTCTCCATATCATATTTCGTTTAAGATGGTTAATTATTTCTTTAACAAACTGTCTTAACAGAAAAACAATTTTAAAACATATTCATTGATGAGAAGATTTGTTGTCTTGTATATCTATTTCTCTACTTGGATGATGAGATCCATCTTCAACTTCCATTGGTGTTGTGGCTCGATCCCCATGCTCATAGACCGTGTTGCCCCCGTGATGAGAAATAATTGCTCCTTGATTAATTGATGTCGAATTTAAACTCTAAGGAAGAACTACAAACCTTAAATATTGACAATCAAATTCCAAGCCATCTATTCTCCATGTTTGAATAGTTAAAAGATTCATCACATTTGCAATCACTTGCTCCATTTCCCTGATTTTTCCAAAATATGTTGTAGAGCGTTGTTGTTTGCTTGCGAAATTTCTTCATGTCAATGGATAATTCTTTTAATGTCTTTTCAATTAGGATCCATCCTTGTCCAAGAAAAACAACATCAGGAAAACCCAAACCACACATAATTGCGAGGAACAACCCCTATCTCGACTTTAAAAAATATGAGCAAGAGAGGATCTTCAACATAGCAGAGAAAATCTACTAGGGAGGAAACCCAAATACAAACAAAACCATAAGGAAAGAACATGGAAACCAATGAAAACCTAGATGAAACCCCAAATAGAACCGACATCGAACGTAGACCTACACCAACTTGCACATGAGATAGTCGAACTGCCCAGAGGCAAGGCAATTGAACAACAATAGAGTTCCGATGAGCCCCACCGAACAAAGAAGAAACACAAGCCATAATCAGAGGAGATACATATAAGAAGCTAGCCACACACAAGACACAATGAATTACCTTCATGTTGCTATTATAACCCAAGTCTGCGAGCAATGCCATCACACAAAAACTAACCCAAATTCATTGCCACTTGTCCATCCTCGATTAAGATCAAAGGGTCTTGAGTTATGGGATGGGAAGGACCTCCATAATCCCACTTATTTCAATCAAACCTTCATCCATATTTTCCCCATGCTTAGCCTAATAATCAACTTGAGAGTTAAACTCTCTTTTGATATGGTATATTCTTACATTGTCGAATTCTACAAATAGAGAGAGAATGCGAGAGATGATACAATTGAAGACATTGTTTTCCATTTGAGCCTTTTCAGAAACTACCCGGATTACCATCATAAAGTCTCCAAGTATCATAATATTTGCAATGTTTATGTCTCTCACAATGCAAACTCCTCACAAGACATACACCTCAACAATATCGTTTAATATGTTGCTTAGTTCCCAAGCTAAGAATGCTATGCTACTTTCTTCAAGATCAAAAAAATTCTCAATTCCTCGCACCTGCAACCCCATATAATTAACCATATATAAATATATGAAAAAGTCATTTAAAGAATGGATGAAGAAATCTTAAACATCAATTAAAAAAATAATAATAAAAAATAAGGTAAAGAATGCTATGCTACTTTCTTCAAGATCAAAGAAATTCTCAATTCTTCGCACCTGCGACCCCATATAATTAACAATATATAAATATATGAAAAACTCATTTAAAGAATGGATGAAGAAATCCTAAACATCTATTAAAAAAAATTAATAATAAAAAATAAAGTGAGTAAAGAGGAAAATAAGTTGAAATAAGTGTTCACTAAGTTGAAATGGGTGTTCAATTTATGGTGATAGGATGATGAGTAAATGTTTATAAAGAATTTCCCTTGATCTGTAGACCTATGTTACGAGGTGGATACTTTGGATCTTTCATGAAAGTATGTATTGGAAACATTTTTCTAAACATCAACATTTTTCTAAACATCATTTTGCACATGGGTTGGGTTATAAAATAATATGACCAATGCATACTTGTAAAATATTGCTTTTTTTTTTATGTAGCATGTTAATGGGTTGGGTTATAAAATCATATGACCAATGCATACTTGTAAAATATTGCTTTTTTTTATGTAGCATGTTAGTGAGTTGGTTAACTAATCTCCTTGTAGGGGAAACTTGTAATAATCAAAATTTTATAAAGATGCCTTCATCAAACTAATGATTAATACACCCGAGTATTTATTAGGAGGTGTTCAAGTTCAGCTTTAGTATGTTGTATATAATCAATTCGGATTTCCCTTATCCTTTTTCACCCTTGTTTCAAAGATTCTCTAATGCCTTGGGTCAATGTTTACATATGGTGGATTATTATTTTCATCCTTTTCCACCCTTGTTTCAAAGATTCTCTAATGCTTTGGGTCAATGTTTCCATATGGTGGATTATTATTTTCATGTCATGACTTGTGAAAGTGTTTCCTACCATGCCTCTTTCATGCTTCCTAAAGTCAATCTCTCGTGCCCAGGTTGTCTTTGGATGATCCATTGATATTACATTTAATCCATTTAGTTAGAAATGAGATGGGATGGGGTTCATAGATCCTGGTAAGACTTCAGTGGTCTAATATATATTCTTGGTGGACAAAATAATAAAGTATGTTAATTTTTTTTAATTTTATTAATCAATAATATATACATGCTTTAATAGAAAAAAAGGTGGGAATACAATCTCCACTAACAAGTCTGAGGTGAATTTATACCAAAACACCCTTTACATAAGTTTCAATCACAATCATAGAAACAAAAGATAAAAATAAATTATTATCGATTTCTATTAATTGATAATATATGCATGCTTTAATAGAAAAAGGGTGGGCCCAATACAACCTCCACCAACCAATCCAAAACTCGAAGTTTGAAGTGAACTTATACCAAAACACCCTTATGTTGCTTGCTTTCTCGAATTGTGTTTCTCTTTGATTCAAGTCCAAACAGTGTTCTAAGATATTTGGTCCCACTCAATCAATTATCTCAAACACATGAAGCATGAGAGTTATGAATTTTTAAGGAAAAGAAAGAATTTTAATATTTTTTTTCTTCGTATTTTCAATTATCTACTTGTAGGATGATTACATGTATCAAGTGTAGGTGCTCCTTGGTTGTAAAATTAAATCCTAGAACCAATGAATACACACACTTCATACTTTTAGTAAATCTACCATAAAATAATTTGATAATATATGAAAATTCCAAAAAATTTAGTAAATTCACCATAAAATAAATTGAAAAAACATGAAAATTCCAATACTTTTAGCAAATCCATCATAAAATAAAGTGAAAATACAAGAAAATTCTAGTGTAGTTCAACCCAAAATCATGTCAACTTTATCAAAATAATATTGCAAATTTATGGTATGATTAAGATTAGCTATTTGAAAAACCCAAAACCCAATGTCATATGAATAACATCATAATGATATTGCAAACTAATATCAACGATTTGAAAATTCTTGTAAAGAGTGACCACAGATAAGACTGAAATTCATTGAAAGAGGGTCTAAACAATTCATAGACAACATATTAACAAAATATCTATCGAACAAGACTAGGACTTCAATTCAACGAAAATGAAAACTTGACATCAACCTTCGTCATTGAAGTGACATGTTACACATGGCATCTTCTCACTATCATAGTTAAGGGGAAATAGTTCTACAAAATAGGAAAAAATTCTTCATAATCTATACATTACATGCCTTCCTTGATAGTGGCACTTAGACATTGAATTGGTCTAAAATCATTCCAAATGTCATGAAATTTGGCTCCACTAAATTCAAATTCTTCTTACTATGGCGATGCAAAAACATTTTGAATGACTAGATGGCGATTCGAGCACCAAATAACATACTCCCAGTATGGTCCACAAAGAAATTGAGCTTTTCATGAACACTGTCGTAATACGACAAATTTCCTTCCTAATGGTTGTTTGTTGTGTCAGAAACCAAGGTCACTTCATACTTCTTGTTTGTTATTTCGACTTGTTTAATTGAACTGATGTCACTACTACCTGTCCCTTCAACATCATCTACTTTCCTCGTCAATCTGACTTCATCTTTGAGAGATTTCATTACTCTATTAAGCCTCTCGTCCTAGAGTTGAATCACAGTATGGGTTTCTTCTGGATCACTCTAAATAACATTTGTATCATGCACCAACCTTCTTCTATTGGCACTCTTGGCATTGGGAAAAGCCAACCCATCATTGAAGTGTTCACCTCTCCCTCACTTATTCTGAGAAACTTGTGAGGAAGCAACCACCTTTAAAAAGAAGCAAGAATAGATTAAGAAGGACTTGGATCCTGAAGAGGGGGATCAGAGGGTTAGAGAATTCCCAATACACAAGATGATTTGCAATAGGTTGTTGAAGGAATACATAGGGTGATGATGACGAACCCCGCTACCAACAATGTGTGGGTCTACACCATTGCTTCCATTCTCGACAAATGAATTCAGGTGATGGAAAATAAAAGATGGTTGTAATAAATTCATAATCGATTTTATCTCAATGAGGTGTTACTTGTTCTTGGTTATGTGTGATGCAGTCCTCCCTAGGCATTTGCAACATTCTATTTGGTGGAGATCACATCATTTATGATAGTTTGTTGTTGATAAAGTTTGACCTCCATGTTGGATTTTCAAAGTTGGTTGTAGGGGATAAGAGAGGACTTGTTTTGGGTGGTCTAAGCATCTCTTCATAAGTAGCATTTAAGAGTTCGAGTATTGGAATCACTAAGATTTTCATACATCGAGTTTCACCCAAGCATCGGTTAGGGTGATTGGATATGACTATTATTTATGTATAGATAAAAAATAAACAAATGGAGTTGTTGAATAAATCCTATATTGATTATTCATCTATTGTTAAAAATAAACAACTCTTATCTTTAAACATTATAATCACCAAAACAATTCGACATTCACTTTTCACTGCTTTGGGATATGCGAATAATCATTATTATTTATTAAAAAAAACTATATAATAAAATGACAAAGTATCGATGTCCCCTTTAAATACATTATTTAAAAAACAATAAATGAACAAACAAAACAAAGAACATATATACCAGGATAAATTAATAAAAATCATTGAAGGTGCAGTTTCTTTGAGTTAAGTAAGTTTGTATATTTTGTTGATACACATTTAAAAAGGTTTAAAAATGGTGAAGGTGGAAGTCTAAAAACTTGACTTATAGTTATGTTAGTTTTGTTTGCAAAGAAAGGTAGGTGATCCTACCAGAAAGTCAATGGATAAAATATGATTTTCAATGGATAAAAGATGATTTGGTTGTTTAGAAGGATGGACCAAGAGAGATGGGGCCACCATGTGTGAGGGGATGGATATAAGGTGGTTCTTGGATATTGTGCTACTAATTACATAAATTAATAACATATGCCCCAAATTATTGGGAGATGGTGTAAATTATTAGGCATTTGTTTGAATACATATCAATTTAGCCATTGTCCGAAACACTTCCGAGATGTTGGTTTGGTACAAGGTACACTATATTTATATATATTTTTAAAATGTTTTTTAATTTATAATATATAAAATAACAATGATAAAAATATAACTTTATGGTTATAATGTTGATAATCAACAACTTTGATCTACTACTTAATAAGTTAATAAGTTGTCATGTAGTTCAAAACTTATGATTCGTCATTAAAACTAGCATACTCCTGAATTGGGGAATGTAATGCTGGACATAATGGGTATATATGTTGGAAAAGAACTACATTGTGTTGCACTGTTATTACTCATCTTACTTAAGAAATGGAATTGTACTTACACTATGTTATCAATTTATCAATATTATTACAAGATTTATCTCAACCTTATCCTAATAAGGATTCACATAAATCTAAAAAAATGTCATCCACATTAAATTAAAAAATGTAGAAGAACACGCTGTTATGAAGAGATTTTGACTGATATATCAACATATATAATAATAATAAATGCCAATTAAAGTGAGAAGACCATGGATTTTAGAACGTTGTCAATGTCACCAACTTGACTCAGTTCAATGGTAGGATAAAGAAAAGAGTTCAATCCGAGAAAAGAGTTCAATCCGATAAAGCCGAAGCATGTTTTTCATATTTTGCCAAATTTTAAATTAAATAAATTTATTACAATTTTAATTAAAAATCAACATAGAAAATAAAATTAAGCTCATTATATTGCTTGTGATGTGAAATTTGTTGCAAGTAACATACTAATACCAATGATGCAACATTTCCAAATGTCCTACACTAAGAAATGAAATATAAAAATACTCGTTGAGATTGTACTATTATTAAATGGTAGCGTTGCCAAACTTGATGCATTGGGAAATGAAATATAAAAACACTTGTTGAGATTGTATGATTAATAAATGTTAGCATTTCCAAATGTATTTCACTCGAAAATGACAGATAACAAAGAAAACTGCATTGGAATTATAATCCTGGATAATCATTTACCCAAACTCATCGAAAGTTCCACAATTGGAAGTTCTCTTCATTTCCAGATGATCGACAGTAATGGTGATCGTTGCCTAGTCTAATCGATGGTAGGTTGTACACACCAGCCTGTGATGTGTCTAACCATAACCAGTGCAACACTCATCTATTAGGGTGGTTACATTATTTAAACACTGGAAATTATGTTCTATGTAAAATTTTCTATGGATTCCAATTTATATAGCTAAATCCCCATTAAAAACATTATCCTCCAAAGTTTAATACATGTTTTTTAAATTCATATTTAGTTAACTATTAACTAAACCGTGTTGTATGCCAACATTGTGCTTCGAAATTTAATATGCATGTTTGTAACACCTAATCACTACTAACACCAAAATCAACGAATTTTAATGAAATCTAGCGAACACCAAAATCTCCTTGGCTCATCATTATCAAAGCATAATTGATTTCATTAAGACTTCAAACAACCCCTTCTAATAAAATTGTAAAAACTAAACTCTATTTTATATTAATAATCACATCCCAATAAATGTTAGAGAAAGGTAACATGTCTATGTGAATTGGTGCTACACCACATCCCAACAAAATATTAATATATATAAATTTTACTATAGAATGCTTCAACTTGTCAGCTCAATAAGATGACAATCAGTCCAGGCCTAACATGTGGTTTGTTGTCAAAGGTTATATTGGAGTTATCATGATATGCTTTTTAATATATCTATTACAATAAAATACTCTATACATGTTTCTTCTTCATATATATAAGTTTCTATAGCCTCTTCCCCAATTTTTAGAGATAATATAAAAGCTACCTCCATGAAATTTATCCATTCACAATCACACACCTTTTAGTTTTTCTAACAAAATAAAATACAACTTGCTCTTCACTATGAGCTCAAACCTACTTCAATGACCATGAGAATTTCGTGATATTTACATTAACCATAGTTATTTAACATATATTCTTTATAAACTTACTCTATTTTATGTTTAAAGCTTTGCTTGTAACTAATAAACAACAAAAACTTTGAAAAATCCATTCTACAATCCACACTTTTAAAGGAACTCTAACGATTCAACCTAACCTTTAGTAGATGCTAGTCACTAGTTTTCTTTGGAACATGGAAATATTACTAAATATCTGAATGGAGAAATATTACTAAAAAAAATTGATATTGCAACTTGTGTTGTTTTCGTGAAAAGAAATGACAAGATCTATAGACAATGAGTAAATGGAAATATGAATAGCTTTTAGAAAATGCATAGTGTATATGTTGCAAAAAAAATATATCTAAGATCATAATTTGCTTCCTCAATAATCATTTTCTCCAAGTATAGTATTGGAGAACAATACATGTTCCAGACTTGCATATGAACCCTCCTATGTGACTTAAAGGGGAAGGGAGAGATTCCACATGACATAGAAATCACTACAATATATAAGGATAATATTGAGGGATAGTTACATTTATGATTTGAATATTGAAGGTTGGTAAAATTATTGAATTTGATGTGTAAATTACTCTCAATTGATTTCAAATAGTTATGGCTTTAGTTGATAGCATATGTAGAAATATGGTCAAAACCAAGTTTAAGGACCTTTTTAGTTATGTATGATGGATCTACTATGTTTATGAAAAGACAGATGACTTCTCTCACATATAAGAAAGATATTATGATTTATGGCTCTTTGATAATACAAAGGAAAATTGTTCTAAAATATTGTGAAAAAACACATGAAATTTAGCACTTGTTATTTGGAAAGATTAAGTGTGTCTCAACAACCAAAAGGAAAAACCAATTTGACCAATTCCCATATACTTGTCCTGAAAATATCTATAAGTAGTGTGAGAAAAATATTTTTTCCATGAATATTTTTTCCACAATAGTGTGAGAAAAATATGTTCAACATATTATAAAATAAATACATTTCCAATTGAATTCTCAAATAACAAATGTACAAAACTTATACATGCTTACAAATAATGTTGAAAATATGAGATAATGTTTTGGAATGCAAAATGTATGAGAAAAAAGTTCAACCAAACCTGCATGCATGAAATAACATAGTAAACAAATGCTATAAATCCATGATATATAGTTGTATAATTTACATTAGTGGTCAT
Source organism: Picea sitchensis (assembly GCA_010110895.2). NCBI lineage: Eukaryota > Viridiplantae > Streptophyta > Pinopsida > Pinales > Pinaceae > Picea > Picea sitchensis. Next base: position 30,291 of record SNQJ01S0152563.1, on the reverse strand, counting down.
GTCCTCTTCTAAATATAATGACAAAAATTCCTTCAAATGATACAAGGAAGCAATTTCAAATGTCTATATAAGGAAGCAACTTAGAATATCAAGGTTGTGAATCTCTGGTAGTCAAGCACCCATGACCTATAATGAGTATAAAAGATGAAAGATTAACTATTTCACCCATGATCTTTAATGACTATAAAATATGAGAGATCAACTATTCTAAGTTTTTGAGAAACCATTAACAAATTTTGTTGATCCATTATCACCAATTCTCATAACATGAAATAGTCATAAATACTTTAAAAACATAACATTAAAAATATTCCTAAATACCATAAAAACACAATATTGAAATTATTAAAAAAAAACAATACTCAAAACATGAAATAATGTCTCAAAAATTTACAAATCTATATAAATTAAGTTCTTAGAAATTTAAATAATAAACACTAAAATATTTAAACCCTCATCAGTTTCAAAATATGAACTTGTAGATATAATCTCCATCAAAAAATTTGTTTTTTCACAACTACACAATATTAATAATAGACAAAACTCGTTTCTTAATTCATTTTATACTTAATTGTCTTAAGTTACTCCTTATGTCTCGTTTGGTAAATTGTATCCATCAAATTTGAAATGATGAATTTTACATTTATTACTTTAATGGATAAGTGTTTCCTTACCATATAGTACTTTATTTTGAGACTCATGAAAATGAATGCGGATTTGAAATGATGAATTTTACATTTATTACTTTAATGGATAAGTGTTTCCTTACCACATAGTACTTTATTTTGAGTCTCATGAAAATGAGTGCGAATTCAACACTACTGAAGCAACTTCGGTCGTAACTACATACCAAAATAAAAAATATATAAAAAACTAAATCAAAATAGATAAATTCCAACTATGAAGCACCTTCTCCCACAATTAGAAAATGCTAAACCCTATCCATTTTAGTAGTTGTTTGAATCTTTAGTAGATCCTCTCCATATATATGTATATGGTAAACGATAGCAACAAGCCGAATAAAAGGAAAACAATGTCAAAACCAAGCACGCTTCACCATTTACTCTGATAAAAATTTGGACAAAACATAGCAGCTTCCTCCTATTTCACATCCAAATGGACCCACTTCACCATTTACTTTGTTTTTATCAATCTAAACCATAATGCCCTAAGGAGGCATGTTTCTTCCAACTTAGTATATTTCCAGTGTTACTTGGCTTTCAAGGCTCCTAACAACATCCACATGGTCAACGAGCTACATCAACACCATATCCACTATAATTATCCTTACCCAATAACATCTATCACACATTGGAGGGTTGATTTTGAATTAGTATTTTGGATCAATAGGTACAAAGATAAAGATGAGGATCCAAAGCTTACCCAGATCAAGAATGTGTGATGGCTATGTAGTGACACAGGTGATCTAGGTGTTACAATTGTAGGTGGAACGGGTGTTATACTTGTAGGTATGCATGATTTATGTTACAAGTGTAAAGCCACATGTTTTTCTTTCGTGCTTGGTTCGCTTAAGCTCACATGAAGAAACTTATGATAGGATCCCATATTATTTAAACAAAACCAACATTTTATAGATTCCATCGAAAATATGTAGATGAGTAAGATCCATCTACAATCCATTCTCGACTCGCATTTTTCTCTGATATGAAAGACCTAAAATTTCACTGCAAAGTCCAGTAGGGATGATATTCGATCGAATAATTAATGTCCATGGAAGGCCTTGCACAACAGATGTGATCGATTAGGGTATATTCTGGCAAGCCCAAAACCCTTTTTCTTTTCCTTTATGGTAAATGCATGTTCCGCCATGTTTACTTTTGAGATTTCTGAGATGCACAACCATGTTTACTTTTGAGATTTCTGAGATACTCTAGTCATTCTCCATTGACATTGCGTTGTGTTATTACTGTATATTGTTCATTGTATATGTTTGTCTATTTTTTTCCATTCCCAAATATGGTCTGTTAAACTATAGTTATAATGTTTTCTATGATTTAGTGTATTTTTGTTTAGTCAATGCTATGGGCTGGTTAGCATTTGCATTGTAATAGGTTGAACGTTTTCAGTTTCAGGGCATGATTTTCAGGATGAAATTTTGAATGCAATATATGCAAGTTCTTAGTGTGATGAAAAACTATCCGGTTTGAACAACATATGCAACTCAATCCCTTTCTACATTTGGGGAACATTTAACTCGTGAGGATGGAAGAGCTGACCGACATTAGACCTATGAATGTAGAGGCAGGATCCCACAACACAGAAAAACAACATGATATTAGTTCTAACGATGGGCGTATTAGAACAGGTACCCATTGATTGTTTTGAATATTATTTCATCATTGAAAACATGCTCAATCTGGCCTGGAGTAGTGGGCCAAGGTTTGTTTCTTCGGCTGGATTTTTTGAATATATTATTTGGGATTAATAAAACACTTTTTGGTCATAGGGGATGTGCAGACGGAAACAACTCATGTGGGTGGAAACAACGCAACATATTTATCTTTTCCATGGAGTGTTCCTCAGATTGGATGGCTTCTAGGGACACCCGTTCTCCTGGCTTTCTCATGGGTTACATATTACAATATTGATGGAAAGGCAACAACTAATATAGTGTTAGAGAAAACTAAAATACAAGACCATGGTAAAACTAATACATACTCATATAAATTCAGGAATAATGCATCTAAATTTAGAAATAATATAGAACAGAGCAGAGCTCATAGAATTGAAGAATGATACATCTAAAATAAAGAAAAATATAGAATATTTTTATCGTAAAGTATACTACAATAAAAAAAATACAACTTTACTCTATTTTTCTAAAGGTTGTTCATGTATATTGTTACAATAAAATCATTTCCTGCAAATGGTATGCTTTCAAAAAAAAACAATAATGGGTAGTGTGTGTTCACTTTTTTTTTTTCAAATCTTTGCCCACTGGTGTGCTCACTACTCGATTTCGCTAAAATCCCCACTAAAAAGTAGATAATGGAAAAGTGCTTTCACAAAACCCTATTTTCCTTGCAGTGTCCCTAACGAAGGTATGGTATTGTTCATCCATAACTAGAGAAGAATAGGAATAATCATAAATGCAATAATGAATAGTGTGAGTGTTCTATTGAAAAAACTTTCTATCGATGGGATTTTTTTATTATAACAATATCCATTGGACAATAGCTATGATCTTAAGAAGAATAGAAAATCTTTGTGATTCGATTTGAGCATAGATTCCATTTTAGTTGCACGAAAAATATAAATAAGATAATTGGAAAATTCAGGGATTCATGATAAATCAGGTCAACTTTTGTTTAACAAGGAGACAAAAATCAGGTTCGACTTGTTTTAGAAAGAGAAAAATAAAAAATTGCAAGTGGAAGAAGAGATGCAAGCATATATTTTGATACCTTTCAGTAATGAGAAAAAATTAAAGATTGCAAGGTTAGTGGAAGAAGAGATGCTGGAATATATTTTTGATAGAAATCCTAGCACCTCTTCAATAGTAAGACAATATTAAAGATTAAAAGGCTAGTGGAAGAAGAGATGTAAGAGTATATTTTTATAGGAATCCTTCCACTTCTTCAACAATGAGATAGGTAGATTATGATATGGCAAGTACCAATTTTACATGTAAGAGTTGAGTTTGTATAGGTGAAATTTTAATGAAGTTTTTAGGTTGGTGATGTATCCATGATTCGTTCGATAACTTCATCACATGAAGATATATTTTTAGCTCAATCAACGATCCAAAGGTGTTGTTCTAGACTTTAGTATGTGGATAACCAGAATAGTTTTCACTGCTACCAATTAACATTATGTCCTGGACCTATATAATAAAAAAGTTGACATCATATTCTAATGTAATTCTTGCCAATATATAAAGTCCCTCTATACCCCATAACCGCGTGAAACCCCATAGCCGTACCTAATCTCTAGGAATATCATCATATATCTTCACCACTCCATCTTAAAAAATGGAGAGGCTCATATTTATGAGCTTGTTACATGATTAATGCATCTAACATCATCACAATAAGGCAAGCTTCCTCAACACAAAGAAAAAACCACCTATGTTTATGGAAATTTCACATTATCTTTAGGAAGCATATATTGATACATAAAAAAATAACATATATTTATACATAGAAAAATAAAATGACATTGAAATTTAAAATTTATGTGGTTTCCTCATATTAGAAGGAAATGATTGGTGTTCTCTCAGTTTATAGTTTACATGTGTGTTCTCATTTTTTACTTCAACACTACCATATCTTGTCATGTCATTTGAAGAAATAGAATTATATTTCTAATTACAATATCTTTAAAATTCTTATTAAAAACATCAATTAAAAAACATCTTTAAACGACTTCCACATTCTCATTCTCATTCTCCCATTTAAAGAGTATGCTAATACATAATAACCGAAGTTGAATTAGTCCATAGTGGTCAGGCTACAAGGCCAATAGTGATTCATATACGAGTGCTCCAACCCACCTTCTACATCATTCCTAAATTATGTTGGTTCAAAATGAAAGCTAATTCCGTTGGATGGTGAAGCCCCTTTCTGCTTCCAAGCATGGCCAACCTTTTTTTTCTTTCTTTGGATGAGGTAGATCAAGGAGAGTCTGTCATATTGAGAGTCATGTTAAGGGATACCTCGTTCGTGATGCCCCAACATAGTAGTGCCACCTAAAACATGCAAAGGCTAAGAATATATTTTTTATTTTCCACCAATGACAAATGGCAAGACTTTATCTAGTGTGCTCATACATCTTCTTGTATTCCACATGCTCTCCTAACATAAAACATGCTATTGCATGGTAGAAGTTTGTCCTTTTGACAATAACATTACACAGTTCAATTAATTGCTTGAATGGTAGCCACTAATGTGTCCCTTTGAGAATAACGTTACACAGTTTAATTAATTGTTTGAATGGAGACCACTTGATGGGAAATATTAGACCTCCTAAAAATGTTGCACATTCCCATCAGTACCCGAATAACCCCTCCATATTATTAGAAAACTATCAATGAAACAACCCGAGCCTAATGGCAGAGAATAGAAGAGCCCGAGCCTAAGCCCAAAGCACTTAAATAAAAATTACTCCTTGTATGAAGCATTTAGCAATAACTATAATACTCCTTGTATTAAGCATTTATCAATAATAATATGAATCATTTAGCAATAATAATATGGGTATGCATCATTTAGCGATGGCTATAATAATATATGCATGGTATGCAACATTTACTGATTATTATATCTTCAGGATAGTTTGATTTCCGTGTAACATAACCTGGGTGTATAAAAAGACATCTAGAAAGGATATAAATAACCATAATATTCCTATGAAGCATTTATCAATAATAAGATGGGTATGCAACATTTAGTGATGGTTATAATAATATAGGCCTGCTATGCAACATTCACCAATTACAATATTTTTAGGATAGTTTGATTTCTGTGTAACGTAACCTGGGCATATAAAAAGACACCCAGAAAGGTCAAAGACTCTTATTAGGTGGTGCATTTATCACATGATTCTTGATAACACCTATCGTGGAGTTATCAGTGCATGGATAACAAGTGGAAGAAAATAGTGCATGGATAGAAAGTGGAAGAAAACAATGTTACCTGCCTAACATTATTTTTCCCATCTTGTTGCTCGATCTGGTGTCATGCCCAATGAATTCTTCCATGATTGGTGACTTCTTCTAGGTAGGAGCAGATGGTCTGGATTTCTACGGGGATGAATTTTTGTTTAGCAAGTGGGAGAGAAATTTAAGGAGAAGGGCATAGAAATTGGCCAGAAACACCGTTGCATTTTCCTAGGATTCAAAGGTCCTAATCCACTGAAGGCATGGTCACAACTCACATGAATCACTACAACCCTTTCATAGAACTCGATAGCCATTACATCTCACCCTCATTGCACTCTCCTAACTTGAATTTCTGTCAAACGAACATGCAACCAAAACAATATCCATGTCACTTGTTATTCGATTTTTTTTCTAAGAATTCCAAAATATATTCATTCAGGAGCTCATACCTCTCAATGGATTGTTCACAGAGCCACACTTATTTATCTGCAGAAGTTATATATGAAAAATTGCATGAATATTTAAGCAAAAACTCATGTCATAGGGGATGTGTGGATGACAACAGTGCAAGAGTTTTATCTTTGTCATTGAGTATTTCAAGAGGGTTGTCTTTCCTTAATTCCATCTTTTACCTTTGTCCTTGGAACAGAGTCAAGGCAAAGAAAGCGTAAATGGCGACTTCAAAACCCCTTGATCTACTCGGCGATGACGACAATGGTGATGCACTAAACCTATTGGGTATTCAATACCCCAAGAATAGCTCTGGATTCCACGTTGTGTGACTTATTGATTAGCCCAAAAGGTTTTATTTTTGCAAAGTTGTGTAGCTTCACGTTGCTAAATTAAGAAATTGGTGTGCCACTCCATCCCATCGATGCCCACGATTGAACTCATATGAGATGGTAGTTTGGTGGTCGTCTTCTCGAATTTTTGTTTTGTTTTTACTTCTTGCAAATTGTTTAACCTCCAATCTTTTCTGGCATCACAATATTACTTTGAATTTATATCCTTGGACGCCATGGCTGCTTCAACTTGGAGCCACACTACCTCGAAACTTCATCAAGATCCCTATAACTTTTAGGATTTTTTACTTCCTGGTTTTGGTCTCACTAACGGAGGAGTATAAATGAAGGAGGCAGTCATGTGACCTTCAATAATGGTACATCGGTACTCACATTTTCACTAGGTTCCATCTCAAATCATTCTCCATCCTTATATATGAAAAATTGCATGAATATTTAAGCAACAACTCATTTCATAAGGGATGTGAGAACGACAACAACTCATGCAGACGAAAACAACGGATGAGTTTTATCTTTTCGATGGAGTGTTTCTCATCTTGGATGGCTTCTAGGGACACCCATTCTCCTATCTTTCTCATGGGTTACATATTACAGTGTTGTTCTACTTACAGATTTCTATAGGTCGCCTCACCCAGTCACTGGAGCCAGGAACTACAAAAACATAGTTACCAACTTAATGAGAACTGTGACCTCAAAACGAGAACTCTAGCCCTTAAAACCCATATTTTTGCATAAAAAACATGAAAATCAACCCCCAAATCAAAAAGTGGTGCTACCGGTAGCACCATTTTTTGTAACCGGGTCAAAATTACAACTTTTTTCAAGCATGGGTTTAAATGATCAAATGGCTTCTCAAACAAACTTTAAAATCAACTCCCAAATCAAAAAGTGGTGCTACCGGTAGCACCATTTTTTGTAACCAGGTTAAAATTACAACTTTTTTCAGGCATGGGCTTA
>SNQJ01S0152561.1:0-22901 GCA_010110895.2 Picea sitchensis | reverse complement strand
GTGTCGGATACTCGTATTTCTGTGTCCTCCATGTCCCGTGTCATCGTGTCAAGTGACTTAGGTTATGGACATTGACATAAACTTCTAACTGTTGCAACCAATGATTCAACTTATTAACATCTATCTCACCTTGGTAGGGTTTGATGTCCACTTTCACTTCCATTTTAAAGAAAGATTGTGAAGAAGTGATGACACTAGAACTTGGTTGCTCTTTCTTTGACTCTTTTTTCAGCTCCTTTTCTAGATATCAATGACTTGTTATTCTACTTTCGCAAGTCTGTCCTTTGCCTCATCCCGACGGTTGTTACGACTAGACTCATTCGCCATGGATAGCATTCTAAGACTTCCTTTTTAAGTCAATTCTTGGATCCCGCGACTTTCCACAAAAACCTTAAAGAAAACCGCTATGAAGCCAATACGATCTGTAAACTATCGTGGATATTCCATTGGAACAGTGCATCACAATAGATCTTACAATATTATGAAATCTTTTGTTACGCAGTTTATTACCATAGATATTAGATTTATTATTATTAGCGTAGTGCTCAAAATTATGGAAATAATTGAAACTGAAATGAAACAAACAAACAAATGAATTCACCATCCACACAAATGAACAAAAGATGTGACTTGGGAAACCCAATGTGAGAGAAAACCTAGTTAGAAGGTGAGGCCTATGCTTTGCTCTCTTTTTTCTCAATTATGAAATGCAAGTACAAAGAAAGAGACACTCATTGCTACATAATCTTCTACTTCCTTTGTTATGCTTCAATAACCCACTCCTAGATTTTTTGCTCAACTATGGAACGACAACAATACCAAAAGAATGGAACCCCTTCCTTTCCTAGCGGTCCAATATTTAACATAGCCTGATAGCTGTCTAGGGTTAGGGTTAGGGTTTTTGGATGCCTTAACCTTCAATTAATGTTCTGGTTTTGGACCCTTTAGAATCTACTTGAAAGTCCACACGTGACTAGCCCCACATATGTGAGTAATGGGGGCTGATGTGGCATCCACCTCGGTACCATGGTGGTCAATAAGGTAGGTCAACTTGCGGGAGGCATAACTTCTGCATGCGAACTCCATTGAGGTGATTTTTGCACCATTGTAAAGCTTTCGGTGTGCAGAACAACATTGAGGCGCTGCGAGCTAAGCTCACAAAGTTTTGACTCCAAAAAGTGCCATTTGATGCCTCAAAATGGCTTTGGAAGTTTTTGGACCACAAATCACCAAACTGGGACCTATCCCTAAAATGGACCCGGCAAGCTGATTCCTCCAATTTTTCCACTCAGAAAACACCAAGATAGATGACGAGTTATATAATGATCCATTCCGGATCACCATAGAACTCACACAAGTGATCTCATCCCCATGCTGAGATCATTCTATCCAAAGGCCAAACTGTCACACCTTGTGCACCGGGTGGATTTCAATGACAAACCAATCAAGCAAACATACGAAATTAACTCAATCTCAATGAACAAGAGATCAACGAAACATCTATTCCCAAGATCAGTCCTTCAAGAGTCCTCAAGAGTTCAAAATCCAGGAGACAATTTATTTAAACAATGAATGTTTCCAGTAGGCAACGTCGAATGACTGTTATTCAATGCAGGAAGAGAAGTCCATCCACAAACAGATTTGTCCTGGAAGGGAGGGTCTACCTAGTTTATACCCAAGCCATTGGGTTACTTAAGCCAAAGCATGGAAACCCTGTCACAATCTCTACTAAAGCATACATCCTGGGATCCACCCAAGGTATTTCCATCACAATTCAAGCTACAGAGCAGCAGTGGGATCCACCCAAAGCCTGCCTGCCGTAAACATTACCAGTACTCAACAGCGGGACAGTTGCTAAGGGATTGTCTGGCACAATAATGCTATCATGGGAAAACAATGCAGGTAGGATCCACCCATATTCTGCCTGTCGTAAATATTAACAGCAGAGCAGTATGGGATCTCCACCCAGGGACTGTCTATCACAATAATACCATCAAGGGAAACAGTGCGGGGAGGGTTCTGCCCATACATTAACTGAAAGAGGTGTAACACCATGGAATGACAGTTTACCCAGGGCTATTAGTATAAATTAAGAGAAAGAGAGATATGGAGGCAATAAAAATGTGCACGAAGCAGAATCCACAATCAGACCATCACAACAAGAGAGATGATCAATGGCACCCAAGGCTTCTCAGTCAGAACAGAGGAGTACTGCCAGACAACAGCAAGATAAAAACAGGGATGATGGCCAGATAGCCACAATAAAGATCAACATAAAGTTTGGTAGCTATGATTGATCCAAGATCAGGGGGTGGTCGAGATCATTGGGGTTTGGACCCCACCCAGCAAATGGTGTATCATCAATATGCTGGGGGGTGTCCCATCCATCGTCTACCTGTTGTTCCATCCGCTTCCCCATCAAAATGGCCACCTGTATCATCAATATGCTGGGGGGTGTCCCATCCATCGTCAATCTGTTGTTCTGTCTGCTTCTCCATAGAAATAGTCAAGTCCAGTGTGGAGAACTTATCATTCAAGGACTGAGGATGCAGGTGGCTGTGGTGCTCATGATGCTGGATTCAACACTCATTGTGCTCCCAAAGCAGGCAGACTGCCCTGTGGGACATCTTTTGGCCAGACTGATGGCGAATGAGCCAAGCCAGGGGTAGTGAACTTTTGGAGGATCCTAGTTCATGGTGCAATGGACTGATCCCAAGAACTCCATCAATCGCTGGAGATGCATCAGTGCCAGCTCTACCTTCCTTCCCTGAACCTGGATCTGCAACTGCAAATTTGGGCAGATTAGAGCACGCCATCATACCAGGTGAATCGAGTGAACCGTACATTTTTTAAAGACATTTTTTGTTCGAGATAAAAAATAGCATCTCTATACTAATACGTTGCCATGTTGCATGAAACTCTAAGGCCCATGGGTGCTGATCACACAGGAGAGCAGATTGCCAGGGAACATATCCAGGGAGGCACTGACCACATAGGTTAGAGACCCAATACTATGCTGATTTGGGATAAGAACAGAGCCCAAAAATATACTTGACAGTTTCATTTGTGTGACAGAAAGGGCATTTGGGTTGAACAACTCCCAGGTATTTCAAATGCTTTTTTATTTTTTTGGGGCTGGAAAAACATTTTATTAATGAAGTTTCTCTCAGAAGAGAGATCTAGGTACAACCAGAATTGCATAATAACTGCTTCCATTTTAAAACTGTTCAGACTGTTGATTTTGACTATCAAGACCAGTACTGTGATTCTTCACAAAAAGAGACTAGTTTTCCAAAAAAGAGCACACGTCTTACACAGCCACTACATATTTTCAACCCAAAAATTTAACATCAGGATTTACAGCTAGTGACTAGATGGGGTAGAATAGATCACCTTGGATGTTGGAATCTATCTTACTTTCCTGTAATGGCTTTCTTTGGCTGGGCTGGTAGTTCCTCATCAATATATACTGGTGGTCATTGGCTCAGAACGTCAACCCCTAGGGTCTCCAATCAGTTGAGGACCTTTCTCTTGAAAGTCTCATAGACTTGCCAAGAGTAATGTGTGTCCAGATTCCTGATAGCCGTGTGTAGATGATTCAGGGAATTCAGAATATGCTGTTCAAACCTTAGCTGTCTCTGAGCTACCAACTCATCTCTTTCCTTGTATATGGTTCAAATTGGCATAGCGAACTTGGAATTCTCTCGTTTAAAACATGGCTTTGACTTCATGATCAATTTTCAGTGATGGTAGTGAGTTTCATGTCCATGCTGTGCCATGAAATTTCTGAACCAATTCTGAGAGTTGAAGGGGTTCTCTGGCTGGTCACTCGTACCTGGTGAATTCTACTGCAGCACAAGCCTGAGTTCTTCGAGGACCTCTCTCTCTGTTCGCTGAGGAATCCTCCATGGTGGATAGCAGGAAGCAGAGCAGGCTGGTGAAGAGGTGAGAATAGCAATATATTTAAACTACCTGATACGCATCATGCATTGCCATTCACAACTCATATATCAAAACAAAACATTAAAAATTGAAGAGCACTAACACATGTGCATGGAGAGGGCTGAAGTAGTTTGCTGACATCATAGGGTTGAGCTCTTTGAAGGCCTAGATATTTGTCATGTGCGCAAGCTATTAGAGTATGAGTGCCAAGGTGCACTCTGCATTCAATGGAAGGATTGGGTCCACCTGACCTGAATCACATACTCAACATTTATGAGTTGAACATTTATTTGCCTGGACTACTGGATCCTCACTATAACAGGCAGTGGTGATCACGCCACCACATCACAAGATCAGTGTCTATCATGTGGAGGCAAAAAGCTCGATCCCTTTTGGTGGAGGCCAAAGCCTTGCTTTACTAGGGAATGAATGAACAATTTGGAAATTGTCGAGATTGGAGCATGGAGGCATGTAGGGTGGGTATGGTCGAGTGATAAAAAGGTGGCTGTATTTGCAGGGAATTTCTTCCTCTGCAAGAAATTCTTTTGCGTTTCTAGACTGGTTTTGTGTTTGAAAGGTCATTCATGGAGTTCATCCTGCTAATAGCACTGCATACCTTCACTTTGTAAATTTGAGGCACATCTTCTATGCTAATCAAATTGTGTCCTTAAGCTCAGGATAAGCTATGTTAAAGTTTCTGTATTCAGCTGTTGATACTCTGACAAAGTATTTGTATTCAGCTGTTGAACTATATTACCAAGTCAAGAATAGGAGGTTGCCATCCGATTTTATTTTTGAATACCATGCAACTCAAAATTCCTTGAGTGTGTTTGACCATAGGTTTCATAAGCCTTTCTCGGCTTTAGAGAAAAACTTTATGTTTGACCCTTCATAGTCATATATACTTGTCAAATTTGCGAGCTCTTCCTTTTGTGTACTCTGTTCATTATGGTTAAAAGATTCCTCCTGGTTACAAAGTGCTTAGAGTCATTCACAGAATCGGATGAATATGTTGGTACAAATTGAAGGCAAATTTTAAATAGATGCAACAAATTGGTGAATGAAAAGAATACATGAAAAACTTAAAAGTTCATTTTATTTCTCTTGAATGATGTTTGAAATTCCTTGCTTAGAAGATGTATCTACAATATGCATCTGAATTTTCTTATTTTTTTATTAATGAAAATATGCATCTCAATTTTTTTTTTTATTAATGAAAATGGAAGGAAAACAAAGTTTCTTTTTCAGTTGAGATATTAAGTGTCTTTTTTTTCAAGTATCAGTGTTATGCTTTTTTAAGTACATAAAATTTTTAGTCCAAGGAAGTCTCCTATTTTTTTTTTTCAAGTATATGTTTTTTTAAGTACTTGAAATTTTTAGTCCAAGTAAGTCTCCTTTTTTTTTTACATTTCATTTAAGTAGATTTTTAAAGCAGAATTGAACATGTTTGCATTATCTTGCCATGCAATTAATGTAAGTTATAGCATTGTGTGGAGGTATATATAGTCCTGTGAAGATATCCCTGTTGTTATGAAGCATGTTTTATTATCATTACATTTTAATTCAAGCAACACTTTATGAATGCGTCTCATGTTATGAAAGCATCCCTCAGCAAAGTAGTGGCCTTTCACCTTGCCTCAACGGCATTAAATGACTTGCTTGCCCATGCATGCCGGTCCATGAGGGGCGAACATGTAACTAGGAAGATTTGAACCTTGTCGGGAAATGACAATATCCCTCTCCTCCTTTACTAACCAACCAACCAAGCCTTGTTGATTTCAAGATTTGATGAATGTATATAATTGGAAATCTCTTGAACATTTGATGTACTTTAACACTTTGATTTCAAGATTTGATGAATGTATAGAATTGGAAATACTTTTACACTTTTTGAAGATTTAGTATGTTGATTAAAGTTCACTAGTATTAAGTTTGACCATTTTTAATTTTTTTTTTTTTTGAATAAAATGTTTCCATTTAACTAATAATATAACAATATGTACAAAGCAATTTAAAAAAATACAGATGGAAGTCATAAGCCTAAAGGAAAGACCTCTACCAACCACTAGGGATATAACCAAAAAATATTTATGTCCTTTCCCCTAGGGCTACAAACCATATAAAACATAAATTAGAGGTCTAAAAATCAAGGCCAATCAAGGTCAATTGGGCATCATACAACATGACATCAATTCACAACAAGTATCATCCCTTCAATACATTGTCCTCATCATTGGGGTTCAGACTCTAGTGTTCACTAGTAGGTTCTTGATTAGAGGGCTAGGATCCCATCCATCATTTTGTTGCTTGGGGGCATTTTCTACTTCTGAAATGGCAAGTGCCAAGTGCTGAAATTTATCATCGTCCAACTAAGGAGGAGGTGGCCAACTACATTGCTCCTTGTGTTTGTGCACAACATAAGCAACACTATGTCATGATGACCTTCAAACCTATTGCACTGGGCTAAGCAAGGGCACTGGACACCCGAGGGAACTTGGTTCATGGTGCATTGAGCCCTCCCACAAAAAAATCAAGCAATTGGTGTAGATGTGTCGATTTCATCTCTACCTTGTCAACATCCTCATCGATTTGCAACTAAAGTTTGGTATAAATTAGAACACCATCATAATAGGGAAACTCATTGGTATGTCAAGCATTCTAAAATAAACCCTTGGCTAAAAGAGTTGGTGTAACTTGACTTAAAAAACCCCTTCTCCTCACAGTTTCTCAAGTAAAGGTTAAGGGTATTTTGTTTCTTAGAGCATTTAGAAAGCTTGGGAGGATGTTAAGCCAAAGTTGACCCAGAAAGATGATTCTTTGAGGACAACTCTTCCATTCAATGAACATTGTATTTGGTGGTCATCCATGTGTAATAAGAAGTCAAAGTCCTTGGTGGAACTATGACCATCTTTCTTCCATTAATTGCTTCTTAGGTTCACTAGTGTCAACTTTGACCATTCTTTCTTGATCCATTACTTAGGGTTGAAAACATGTGACTTTATACATCAAGCATTTTCGTGTGATGTTTTCAATTCAACACTAATCTTCATTTAACATTTAAATTTTAATGTTGAAGGTCAATGTGATTGTTTAGAAACTTAAAATCTATTTGGTTAAACATCGGCCTAAAGATGTTACCCAACAATCTATAACCAAAATACAAAAATAAAATAAAAATATTTGATTGTTTTCCAAGTTAGAAATATAAATATATGAATTAAAAATGAATGAATCTATAAAAATATAATGCGAGAAATTACCAAATATTAATTTTATATGGATTGAAGAAAAATGAACTAAGCTAGACTTTGAAAGTAACTACTAAATATTAATATTTTTGTGTTTTATATTCCATTAAATAATTAATAAAGATAAATAAACTATCAGTTTTTTTCCAAATTAACATATATTATTCAAAAGTTTCTTTTTGTTATAGCTAGCTTAGAGAAGAAAATCAACTTCACTAAAATAATAATGACTTATGACAAGCTTCACAGTGAAACATGACACTGGACAATTCCTAAAACATCATGTGATGAAATAATTTGTCAGCTTTGTGATACTAGAAGGTGGAGGATGAAAAACACTCTCTCATAGTGTCCTACGTATGCCCACATTAGATCTCAATTTCAAAATATTTGTAACATATCGACATTCTTATTTGTTAACTGATCAAAACTATGGAGATTTAGGAACGCTTCTCTCCAATCAATTCGAGCTTAAAAATAAAATGCGAAAACACAACAATTAATTCCTTATCGTTTTTTTAAGGTTAGTTAGACTAAAGTTGGTCTCAATAGATAACGAAAATCACAATCATTATCATCATCATCATCAACTTTAAATTTGATGTTACATGTTATATACCTTATCTTGAAAGGAATTAGAGATCGACTAAGTCCATGTTCAGAGGAGTTGCACAAAGATAGGTTTATTCCAACAGTTTGTCTAAATTTGGACTTGAAATTTTGGTTGTATTAGAGGTGCAAATTTGCATGGAATTAATAGTGCATGATGCACATTGTAGAGATAAACTTTAAGGTGGATCAGAGTGGCAATTTAGCGTTGCATTGCAGATACACTAATATTTAGTGACGTAGTTTAGACATTGCAACCTAGTTGAACAATTTCAAAGTTTGGTTGCACTTATAGAATGTTGTGCTACCTTGGAATGCACATTTTGTTGCAGAAACAACCCAACACAATGTGAGCACGTTGCTATGGATGGACAACTCAACAAGTAGTCACATGCTTGAGCAATAGAAACTTGTTTATCTTGGATTTTGCATGAAGCAAGACAGATTGAGCACTAATTCAATTAAGATTTCTTTGATTTTCAACTAGTCACTAGTGAAGAACATTCACAACTTGCAAAACGTTACATGAGGTTGATGAACTATTGCAAAAGGTTTTGCTCAATTTTTCCATGTCACACATTCCCTTAATGCACTGAAATTGCAACCAACTTTGTTGTGGATTGGCGGTTTTGGAACAACTCGCTTGTCATTCCGCAATCAATCTGACACTGAAACGTACTCCTCGATAGAAACTGCGGTTTGGATTGTGGGACCGTCCTTCAAAATTAACTCCCGCGCAACTTCATACTCCGCAATGCTTCCTGGTCGTCGATTTTGATGGATCGGGATCAAAATTATTTCGGGCCCAATTTGATTAATTTCTTCGCCAAATTTAACTGTTTTATGCCATTTTTAACCTTCCTGTCAATTTTATCAATGCCTCCGAACCATTTAGTGCCTTCGCTAATTTTAGAATTTTGACCCCAGGACATAATTTTTTTTATTGGTGACTAATATATGACACAAATTGTTAGAATGGTTTATTTCTCACTAAGCCCCAATTTCATATATGCATGCCTCTATTTTGACACATGGCACCCATGGCCCACTGTAACATCCCCGCTATATTCCCCATATTAATTAATTCGTAATGTATATATGAATGTGGCTATGGCCAAACGATGTAATACACAAATTGTATTTCTATTGTTAAATAAATAAAATCTAATACCAACTGTTGGGGGACATGGATAGAGATGGGGGATGATTTTTCCACAAGAGAAGTGAGTTTTTAAGAGGGGTCCAAGGTGAAAAGTATTTATGGGTATTAATCCAAACCCATATTTCTGAATTTATCATTGGGGACAAACTTCTATTTTCTGGTTGAGTGTATGAGATACCAATCATTTAACTCATGTAAGAGGGTGGGTGTAAAAGTCACATCCCATAGTTATTGGGAGCATGGGGCTAAAGTACAATCAACATTGGGTAGAGTGAGTAGTCAATTGGCTTGGGAAAATAGAGGAAAATTCATATGGGAAGAACATGTAATTTTTTCATTGATATTTTGGCATGAACAACAAGCAGAGAGTAGAATAAGAGAGTATTGGAGCTAGAGAAATAAGTTTGGTAGAATTTTGGAGCATGCTAGAGTGTTTTTGGATCATTTTGGAGCTGAAGATTAAATAGCCAGGTTGTTAGGCATGAACTCCCGTGGGAGTTGCACTATAATAAGTGTTTGCTGTTGTTTGTTGGTAGTTTTCTTCACAGTGAGTTCCCTTGAGTTCCCAATAGAGATATTCCTGGTTACCTTTGCCAGAGAGACCTTAATAAACGAATGAGACACTTGATGGACTGAGAGCAGTGAAGGGGTACATTTCTTGGGTTAGGTAGGTCAAGAGGAAGATATTTGGAGGAAATTTGGGATAGCTGTAGGAGAATACCAGTGGGTTGTGCGATATTGAACTATGAGTGGACCGTGAGAGACACTTTTCTTTTGTAGATTCCTAGCCTCAGCTTGGGGGTGACTTGCTATTGATATTTTGGAACAACAAGTCTATGGTTGGGTACACAGTCCTTCCCAAATAGCTAGTTGAACAAATGTTTTAAAAATATAAGTGTTTATCTTTTCTCTGAGTTAATTTATGAGTTCAATTGCTGTGCATTTTACTTTGTGCACGAGAATGAATTATATGTTTTTTTGGTGAATTTATTAGCTGCATTTACATTTTTAACTAGTATGGACAATTGTCTGAGCTTGATTTTCATGTTGTTCATAATTCTGAGTTAGTCGATTTTTAGTAGTAATGGTAACGAGATTCTGAGACGGTGCTCAAATTGTCGTGCGCGCTGAGAAATAGTTGTTGTGCCCAGTACAAGCTTATTGCATGCACAATTTGTCTTAGTGAGGATGCAACATTCATGTTGATTGGAATGATATAGCTTCATTTTAACAATGTTATCCACAATGGTAAAATCTGTGTATAATTCGTAGCTGGTAAGCTACAAAAATTTAGTTAGTAGAAAAAATTCAAATTTATGTGTATTCTGGAAAGTAATGTTCCTCAGTTAAGCTGGGGGACCTTCTGCTAAAAATACCATTCGATTAGATCGTTCACCGCAATTAGATCCTTCATCACCAAACATTTAGTTATCATGTGAGCATAATTAGTTATGAAGTGAATATGCATCGTCGATCATGATGAATGTCAACCATTGGATCTGTCGGGTGCAAGTTACTTATTATTGGCTGAGAAAATTCATATCCGAAACCCAATCCCCACCGTTGATCATGATGAATGCTAGCTATCATATCATTTGAGTATAAGTTACCAATGATTATTTGATTGCTTCCTCCAGGAGTCCTGAACTAAAATGTAGTCACCATTTGTTAGAAATCCCATCAACAAAAAAGATGAAGATGCTAATACCACCAATGAATATTTGCTTACACACTTGTAAAATTCTTGACTATATCGATGCTCAAGTACTCAACACCTGAATCATTCTTCACCATGAAACATGTCTTTGGTTCTGTCACTTCTTTGATCTTGTCTTCAAATGTATTTGCCTCCATTCCCCGAACAATTGTACTAGATTGTTCTTCCATCAACATGCCTTGCCGATCATCCTATTTTGTTTGAAATGTACAAAGAAATCCTACTACATAAAAATATTCTTCAAATTAGTACACCTTAATGTTGATGAAATCATCCACCTGGTTAAGGACATTGTCTTCCAATGGAGTTTCTCTTTTTTTTTAACCCTCTGCTGGTCTTGATCATACTGATGTACGTCCTCTGTAAACAATTGCTTCTTTTCTTCCGAGCTTGGATCACATAGATATTTCAAAATTTCTTACCTCTGTTCAATTTCTAAACTTGAAACGAGGAGATTCTCTGCATCTGCAACATCTCTTAACTACACCATGGAAAAATCCTTTGAATTCTATGCCAAATAACCTATTGAAAAACATTTTTCGTTCTCTCCAAGTTCTGAAATTTTTTATTGTCTTTTTACAACTGCTGGATCCCAGTCATGACCTATACCCTGATATTATAATTCTCGTGATGAAACTTGAAAATTTCATCTTGTGAATTAGCAACGATTTTCCCATTATTTATGTTTTCAGGAGTTGAGCATTCATATTGAAGTTATGTTCGCATGTTTTGTCTCTCCGATTCCATTTTTTTTTATCCTAGACTCTAAATCTCTAAGATGAGCTTATCCTTCTCCTGAGTGTTATATTGTAGCTTTTGACTCAAATCCTTTCCTTCCTTGATATGTTCATTTTATGCTTCTTTAGCAAGCACACTTTCTGTTCAAGTTCATTGATTGGTGCCACATATGATGATGAATCCTCATTGAGCTCATGGTTCTCTTGTTGAATATGTTGCAGTTCTTTTTATATTTTTAATAACTGTTCCTCAACAAACCCAAATTTATCAGAACCTTTGTCATAGTATCCTTTCCATATTTCCCACAACTTTATCCACTCTAAATATCCTTCTCATATCAAAAGTGTGAAATTGTGATTTTATTGACATATAATTGTGGTTGTTATGTAACCAACCGACAATAACTGCTACAAAAGAGATACAAGGACTCTCCCATGCAACACATTCACTTTGTTGCTCAATTGAAGCAAAATTTACATTAGCTGTTAGATCCCTTTTCAGACCCTTTTCCCCTTTTTAATAAAGTAAAGCGACTTTATAATTTAGCTTTAGTAAAATCACTTTATTAATTAATTAACCCCCTTTTAATGCCGATAAATGATTACTTGGCTTGTAATTCGTTCCCGGACGTCGGAAGTGCCTTTCTCATCATCCCAACCTTTATATATTTTCGTCTTGATTCCAACGAGCTATTACACGAAGGTGTTCCCTCCAACAATATGACCCAAATAACACCTTGAGTGAATTTAATTATCTTGTACTCCATAATACCCTTAATTTACGGGAATCGTCGAAATTCCACTGAATCAAGAACAAATTGTGCAGAAGTGATCCTAATGATGAAATATGGTGAATGGACTAGGTTGGGCCTCATATAACTCCTCCAATTCGCTCAATCCCCCTGTTATCCTCCATTTACCCCTCTAGCCAGGATGACATAGACCGATAAGGTCGCCTCCACTATAAAGTAGGGAAATCCAAAAACGAGGACATTACAGTCCTCCCTTTCCAAATATTGCTTGTCCTCAAACAATGCCATCACACGCATATGAACAAAAAACTGAACCAAACTGAAACTAATAATGATTGTTGGGTCCCAAACCAATTTGAAAGATGCAGAGCACCTATCGCCCACAATATTGCCTTGAAATGTACGAACACAAGGGGCCTTGTTGGGACAAGATTTTGGGACCAGTTTTGGGAACTATGCAGCACGCAAAAGAGAAGGAAAGACAGTTGGCACACTTCCACATACAAGGGTCAACACATGCAAAATGAGGAAGACCATTGGAAGTCATTAGGAATTTTGGGTCCATTAATATGGGCTAAGCCCTATTGTAATTGTATAAATATGTAAGGGGTTTGATATAGAGAGATAGGAAAAGAGATAGTGAAGAAGTATGCATGAATGTATGCAAGTATGCAATGTATGCGAGTATACAAGAGTGAGAGCGATAGAGAGCGATAGAGGGATAGGAGAACACCAAGGGCATGATGTATGAGCGCAGTGCGCATATTTTGTAATGGATGATTATGAAAAATATACTAAGAAACCGACTGTTGTGGACGCAGCCGATATTGGGTGAACCATGTTAAATATGGTGTCTATGTGTCATGATGTGTTTTTTTGTTCTGTTTATTGTGTGCATATGGTATATGTCTCTTATTCTGAATATGTTACATGTTCTTATGTTTCTGCGCACATAATATAAGGTATATTGAACTAATGCTAAGTATAATGGTTATGAGGACTACCTCCCATCCCTTCATCACTACGGAAACTTGGTTCCTGCAGTTACCATATATACCTTGGGTGAGACTTCACCTGCTTGCGGGTGATGCCGAAGGGGATGGTATCTGATGGTTTTGTTGGTGAATTCATGTTGAACCCTAGGTTTGCCCACTACATGCCAAAAAATTATTCCATTGCCGAGACTGGGATCTGTGACTGAGGAGAATGTGGAGGACGACTAAAGAAGAGATCAAAAAATGGTTAGAGGCAAAGGAGCACAATTTTTCTAGAGATCAAAATACGAACCCGTGGATCAACTCAGAGAAGTGGCTATAGAGGTATGTATTTACAGACTTACGTGATATTTTATTTGTTGATTTCCCGATAGTTTTGGCTGAGTGGTTACATAGGTTAGATGAAAAGAATGGAACATTCCACACTGTTGTTCCGAGGAGTTGGAATCCTGAGTTGATCCACCAAGTTAATACCATAAGTAACTAGATCTCACATGTAGTTGATTTCTGTCCAGATAGTGTATTGGGGGGTTATATTACTGAGTTTGGTATAGATTGTACCTAGTCATAATGCCACTGAAAGATAGTTCTTTAAAGGTAAATGCAGAAGATATTTGAAATAATTGTCTACTTGGATCAGGATGCTGGTGTGGTATAAGGGGGTTATGAAGTTAGAATCCGATCACCCTAGCAACTAGGTGCCTTTGTGCGCATAATAAGATTGGGGGATGACTAGGAGATGGTATGAGAGTATGGAAAAGATGGATGCATGAACGAATATATAAGGAACAGATGGACTGAGAATGTTGAGAGAAGAAGAAGGTGTGACAAAAGAAGAGGTTGTAGTGGAAAAAGATTTCGGTACAGTAGGAAAAGGACTGTGGCTGATAGAGAAGAGAAACAAAGTGAGATTGAGGAAAGAGACATCAACGTAGTGCTCTAGATCGAAGGAATACCGTGCATAGAGGAAAAGGAAAAGGATTGTCATCTCATTCTATCAAAAGGAGGTCCATTACATCCTAGTAGCCCTAATTAGGCCAGACTCTGTGGCGAACCCACGATCCCGTGTGTGTCTTTGAGGTCTAAAATTTGGTCGCGAACTCTTGTAGTTAGTGAAGGAAGCAAGGATAGAAGTAAAGGTAGTTAGAGTATTGGAAGTAGTGCAACAACCCATAATAAATTAGTGACACCGAGGAAGAATACTGCGCAGTACACAATGGCGGGGTTAGACGCCACTTTGAGAATGCCTGTTTTCCACGGAGTAGGGACAAAAGGTTTGGAACAACACTTATTTGTTTGTGAAGCAACATGGACCATGAAGTAGGTACAAGACGAAGATACAAAAATCACACAGTTAGTGACAACATTAGAGACCGCACGTTACTCTAGTATATGAAGTATTAGTCCACTGCACTTGCGGGACAAGCCAGAACGTTGGAAAACATCATGCAATCCCTGTTAAAAGAGATCTAGAATATGAAGTCTGAGTCATAGTGTATTACATAACTAAAAGAGATTAAGAAGTTGTAGAATGAATCAGTCTGGGATTTTGATCAGAGATTCAAGATATTGATGGATTGGTTCACCTTTCAGATTGCAGATGAGCAACATAGGGAATGGTTCATTGCAGGATTGTTACCACATACACATTTCCCTTTGAAACAACATAAGATTATGTCATAATTAGAAGTTCTAGAGATCACCATGAAGTTGGAAGCATCCTTTGTAGGAGAAAATAACGCAGGGATGACCCGGGTTCATTCGTAGTTACTAGCATTGACAATTCAATTGCAATATCTTGCTAAAGGGAATCAAAAGCACGAAGAAGTCTGGTGTGTTACATGCAAAAAGGAAGGTCACCATAAGAACGAGTGTCCAACCTGTTAGCACATATTCTTGCGAGGGGGTTGTTTTCCTTTAAGGGTTGGCCATTAGGTGAGTAGATGCGAAAGAAGGGGTTTAAAAAAAAATCCACAATGTGTTTTATCCAAGGTTGCCGGCCATAGCCAGTTTATTTTTCAACGACGGAGATTCCTTCCAGGCAGGACATATCGACGGTCTATGGAAATCGGGACTCCAAAGGTGGTTAAAACTGATCATCAAAGTCCCGAAGTGCCGAGTCCCAATGTGTCGATTGCCTATATGCCGAAGTCTCGAAACCCGAGATTCGTGGGATCCGTTTGATTCCGAGGGGACAAGTGGCAGTTGATTAAATGCTTTCGCGGAATCAAGTTTCGGGGGTTTTGAAGTGGGCCACAAGAAATTGCCATGAGTAGCGAGTTTGCAAAATAAATCTGGGTCGTTCAAACTAGTGGAGCACGTGGCGCCAGGTCGGTGATTTTGCGGATTGGGAAATCTGAAGACAAGAGTATGGAAGCTCCTGATAAGCGAAGTCCTGAATGCCTTGGGAAGTTTGGGCCCATGGTCACAGCCCGTGGTCATATGGGAGAAGAGCCATAGAGAAAGGGAAAGCGCCTGTCGGGCAACGAGTGGTTGAGATTGTTCGAGCAATTGATCCTGGTGGTCAAGTTCAAAGAAAATCTGACTGTCGATCCAGAGGGGTCGTTTTCGCGATTTCGAGCATCAAGATTTTTGAAATCAAGGGGAGTAGAAACTCCTGAAATGCGAAGTCCCAAGATTTCATGTGGATAAGCGCGGGGTAACAACTCGTGGTTGTGTGGGGCAAGGGAATGGAGATGCACAAAAGATCAAATCACCCGAGTCGGTCACAGAGAAGGATCTGCATGGCCTCAAGGCACCATAATTGACTTGGAGGAGTCGTGAACGTCTCCTGGAGCATTCATGGGTGTCAGGCTCCATCCTGATCCTGATGCAGTTAGTTAATGGAAATAGGGGGAGGTAGTTGAAACCTTGTTTCACCTTCTAGATAGAAAGCATGGAAAGGTCGGCTAAGGAAACAGGTTGTCAACCCAAGGTTCCCCTATCAACGGATTTTCCTTCAAAGCCCATACCGATTCAAGATCGTGTCTAACAGAAGAGTGCAAGTGTGATATGATAGAGGAAGATGTAGACAACAAGCCTTGAATACAGTGACCAGAGCGCGTTTCTATAGGGGGGTGAGTTTCTTTGAGTATATATACTCAGTTTTTATATTTTGTAAGGGTCGATGGTAGAGCAAAGCTCCCGTATTGTAAATTTTTAGTAAATCCTTTGGCTTCTAATTATGTATATGCATTTGAGACTTCTTGTTTAATGACAGTTAGCTTTCTTACTCCCTCTTGTTTCCCTATGATGCTGAAAGAGTTCATGTTTGACTGATTCACTTGAATTATTGTGACTACATTATGATGAAAGTTTGATTATAGTGCTGTTACAATTCCTTTTAGTTTCTTTGAGATTTAAATTCAAGAAGTTTTTTTCTTTTAAATTGTTCCTTGGGCTGCTGAAAGACCTGATGTCCTTAGCAGGCCTCTACATCTTCTCACCAAAGTCTTCATCCTACTCACCCTGACTACAACCTACTGGTTGAAGTTAAACCAAGACCTCACCCGCCTGCACATATCAATCCAATTTTATGAGTTAAGACGATACTTTCCTGAGACTGCACCCATTTGACCCCTTTATACCAACTTGTGACATAAAACTCTGATGGGTATCATGCTTATCTCTACTACAATCCAGAGGTGACTTCTAGTACTAACACAACCTTTAAATATTATTTGGCTATAGTAGCCCCAAATCCCTTGGCCCCAGTAGTAGGGGTATGGTGTGAGATATGCAGAGCGATGGGTCATCATCCAACTGCTTTCCCTTTGATGAAGAAGTATCATAGCACTTCCATGAACTTATTTTGAATTTTTTTCTAGTCCACAGGACATGACGAAAATGATTGTTGCACACTCGATCTAATGAGAGAACGCACCGTGAATGCATACATAGTTCAATGAGAAGATAGATCGGAAGGATGGGTATCAAAATATAATACTTTGAGAAGGGATACAATCAAGGAGGAAGAGGAGGATTCATAGGTTTGGGAAGAGGAGGATTCATAGGTTTGGGAAGAGGAGGATTTGACAGAGGAAGATGATCGATTATCTATTATAAGTGCAACCAGCCTGGGAATTTGGCGTGATATTGTCCAAATACTTGTACAACATGCACATACTGTAGACAACTAGATCATGCGATGAAATACTGTTCGCAAATGATCACGAAGTGGCAGGAAAAGAGGAACCAAAATGTGCAGATGATAGCAGTGGAAGGGCACGACAATCGAACAAGAGTAGCAACAATTATGCGCGAAGGAGTGAGAACATGAGCTAATGCGAAGGAAAAATGAATTCAGACTGACCAATGGGTCAGGAAATTAGCAGAAAATCCTCCGACGTTTGACCCACGGAAGGAGAGAGACACATATAAGAAAGCAAGGAAGGAGATGCTAGAAATAGAATGGGTAACATGGACTTCACAACCTATGTATGACATGCCACCTGTGTATGACATGCCTCCATCCTATGACCACTCGATCACATAAAGACCGGTTGAGAAGGTAAGTACTTTGAAAAGTTTCTTAAAGTGTTGTTTAGAACTAATGAAGGATGAGACTATATTGAATGCGCTGCATGGAATTATCGACCAACGCACACAAGATAGAGAAGCACATGGTGCATAATGAGCATTTAACCAAGTACAACACAATAAAAGGAAGAATAAGGAATTCCAACTTAATGCGCATGTAGGATACTATGATATGGATAGTATCATCTTTGATCTGGGATTTGATGTGAAAACCAAAGTTGATGTGGTCACCAATTCAGTTGAGGCTAGAAAATCAACACAAAATTGTTCCAATTGGAAGATTGACATGGGTGAATGTTAACATCGATAGAGTGCACAACACAACAAATTTTGAAGTAATCGAGATAGTGGATGGTAATAAACCTTATCCATTGTTACTTGGACTCGATTTTGATTTATATAACTAGACCATTATTGATATGAAAAAGAGACAAATGATCTTTGAAGTAGCATACTTGAGAGTTACCGTGTCATTGGATCCCATAGAAGGAAGGCGATATGTGGAACCGACAAGGGGAAAATAACTCGATAACCTTTACAATGTGAATTCACGGATGAATGACTATATTAATCCTACTGCGGAGGGTGTACCCAGTTGGAAAAATATCAATTATTGCATCTCAGATTCAGAGGAAGCTATGGAACATTGGAAACAAAGGTTACATGAATTATCTACAAGGAGATGTGCTCGTATTACCTGCACATTGCACTGGATTGAAGATGAGGTATGTGATCCTACGAAGCATGACAAACTAACATATATAGATTCTTTTGTAAAATAATTTGAATTGCAGATATCAGAACAACATAGATTGCTAACGTTAGATATCAAGTTAAAAGCGAATCTTACAAGATGGTGGGATGTACATAAGGATATAATAGATAATTGGCAGCAATGCAGAAGGCTGTTACAGGTCAGGTTCATAACAAAAATTGAATATACCGCGCATAAATACACTGGGTTGAGTTGTCCTATAGATCATCTTACACAATGCATTGCAAGATGGAGTTGATTACCTAAGCATGAATGGACACACTTTTTTGTACACACTATGGATGTGATCTCGAAGAATTGGTATCTAGAAATGGAAGTACGCAGAGGAATAATAGATTGGGAATATTTGACTCACAACTTCAAGGTAAATTTCAATTTTGAAGACGATTCCCCTTTGGAAGACACAACCCTGCAAATTATCAAGAACAAGATATTTACATCAGAAGACTCGACTATTCCAACACCCTTATGTAGTGTGCCCATATATTTTATGAATGTTCAAGAGGTTTTGGAATGCTATAATGTTGCTAGAGAAGATTAGGAGGACAAAGACCCGATAAATTTTAAAATACCAGAAACCGAAGGAGAGCGCGTAGTAGAGGGTCCAGAGATTGAATATGTCGAGTATGCAAATCCGTTGAAAATGCATAAGCTGAATATTGGTATGAAGGATAATCCCAAGTTAGAAAACATTGGAGATTACTGGAATGAAGAAACTGTCGAGAAGATTGTTAATTTCTTGTGCAAAAACCAAGAATTTTTTCCAACTACATTTTTTAAAAATGGAAAGGATTGTTGGGGAGCTAAGGGAGATGAGGATCCCTTTGAATTTGGATCCCAAAAAATTGAAGCAGAGACCGTACCGATTGAACCCAATATATAAGTAGAAAGTGAAAGCAGAAATAGATAGGATGCCGGAAGATGGGATTATTGGAATTGACGTAGAGTCAGAATGGATTAGTCCGGTGGTGATCCAAGACAAGAAAATAGGTGGAATCATAATTTGTGTGGATCTGTGGAAATTGAATGATGATTGCTTAGATGACTCGTTTTCTACCCCATTTACAGATGAATTTTTGGAGAATGTACGAGGACATGAAGCTTACTCATTTACTGATGTATTCTCCGGGTATCACCAGATTAAGATTGTGTAGGAGGATAGGCATAAGAAAACATTTGCGATAGAATGGGGATGCTATCAATATACAGTCATACCTTTTGGGTTGAAAAATGTGCCAGTGGTATTTTCCCGAGTTGTTGTCACAACTTTTAAAGAATTTATTCATAAATTCCTAGAAGTATATTTGGATGATTGGAAAATGTTCAGTTTGTTTAAGGACCATGTTGAAACTACTTGCTTGATGTTGGACATATGTAGACAATTTCAGATTTTCTTGAACTTGAAGAAGTACATTTTCTGTGCACTGTTTGGTATTTTCTTCGGTCATGTAATATGTAAGCAAGGACTTTTGGTTGATCTTGTGAATATTTTTGTTATTTTTTTTATTTTCCACCACCTACTTCTGTGTGACAATTGTGAGCAACATTGGGTCATACGGGGTACTACAAATTTTTTATTAAGGAATGCACACAGATCACAACCCCACTAGAATAGTTGGTTAAAAAGGAGGTGAAGTTTCAATGGAATGAGGAATATAAACAAAGTTTGGATACTTTGAATAAAAACTGGTCATTGCACCAATTTTAGTATTTCTAGATTGGAATAAGTAATTCCATGTCCACATAGATGCATCATCTATAGCGTTAGGAACAATTATAACTCCACCAAGGGAAGGAGGTTTGGATCACCCATTGCATTTTCTAGCAGAAAGGTGTCGATTACTAAAAACAATTACACTAATATAGAGTGTGAATGACTGGCAATGGTATATGGACTACCTAAGTTAGACATTATCTGCTAGGATCACATTTTAAGATTTACATTGATCATTTTGCGGTGAGATACTTAGTCGATAAGCGAGTGTTGGGGGTGAAGATATGCAAATGGTTGTTATTATTTCAGGAGTATGATTTTGAAGTGATTGTGAAACGAGGGAAATTGAATACAGGACCTGTTCATTTGTCATGCATATTAACAAGGGAAGATGCAAGTAATGTGGATGATAGTCTACCAGATGCGCACTTGTTCACATTACATATGGTTGACGATTACTTTGTAGATATTGTCCAACTCCCAAGCACAAAAGTAGCCCCAACTGAATTTACAACCGTGTAGAAGAAACAACTAGTAGTAAAGGAAATAGATTATTAGCTTATAGCGGGGAATTTGTATAAGTTAGGAACATATGGTATTCTTCGATGATGTGCATTAGAGCATGAGAGGCCTGTGATATTATTGGAAGCGCATGAAGGAGTTGCGAGAGGCCACTATGTAGGGAAAGTAACGACTGATAAAATTTTGCATGCAAGACTTTACTGGCCCACCCTTCATAAGGATGCTAAGGAGTTATGTCAAACATGTGATGTATGTTAGCGAGTTGGGAAGCCATCCATAAGAGATGGTATGCCTTTAATACCACAAGTTATGCTGTAGGATTTTAAGAAATGGGCCGTTGATTTCATTGGATTGATGAACCCACCAACAAAAAGGTCAAGAGAAAGATATATAATCACTGCGACAGATTATTTGACCCGATGGGATGAAGTAGAACCTATCATAGATTGCATCTCAGAGACTGCTACGTGGTTTCTATTGAGAATGTTAATGCAAGGTTTGGATGTCCAAGAATCCTTATGAGTGATTAGGGAACACATTTCTTGAATAAAACAATTGCTGCTTTGACAAAAGAATTCCAGATTTATCACCAGAAGAGAACACCTTAGCACCCTCAGGCGAACGAAATAATGGAAGTGTTTAACAAGATCCTAGAGTATGCACTGACAGATATATGTAATGTAAATCAAGATGAATGGGACTTAAGGATTCCTACAGTGCTATGGGCATATCAGACTACATGTAAAATGCTAATAGGAAAGACACCATTTTGATTAGTAAATGGCCAGGAAGCAATTATGCCCATGGATTTCATTATGTTGAGTCTGTGCATTGATGTGCTGACAGAGCTCATTGATTCTTTCATAGTAGAGAAAATACTGTCATATCTACTGGAATTGGAGGAGGAACACTTCGTCATAGGATTTCATTAGCGAGTTCAGAAAGCACACGAAAATACATGGCATGACAGACACATTAAACATATAAAGTTTCAGATGGGAGACCTAGTTTTTCTCTATGATTTGTTTTTTACAACACCTTGAAAAGTTCCAAATACACTGGTTGGGTCCGTATGTGATAATATTTGTGACATAACCAAGTCTTATTCAGTTGGATAAATTGAATGGGGAAATCATGGAAGGTGTTAGTCTCTAATTTTGCTTTTGATTTAGTGAGAAACTCTAATCCTAAACCCTCCCTACCTGCACTTCATTGTTTGCTTTCATTTGATTTTAATCTTTGTTTTTAGTTTGTTATGTTTCACATTTTTAGCTTTTTGAATAATTTCCTTAAGTTTGGGGATTTAAGACATGGTTTTACAAGATGTGTCACTTCATATGCCTATTTGAATCATGCAAATTCAAAATTCTTCCAAGTTATTAATAATGCTACTAGAATGACATTATTCCCATAGCGCTAATATAATCATGCCATGATAAGTGCCAACCACCCTGATTTTGTTATGACTACATAAATCGTGGACTGATAATCCGCATGTGTCACACGATATCTCTTGAATCATTATACAGTTCAAACTGTTACATGATGGGATCATTCTGTACCTGCAAAGACCCTTTTCAAATCAGTCAATTTCCAAACATCATCATATGATCCTGTCACTCGTCGTTCTAATTTGTTGAATTATAAGTTTATGTATTTTTTTAGAAGAAACTGTTATATGCTAACAGTTGCAGGTTGTAAATTCAATTTTCGAACAATATCAAGTTGCAACATCATGTTATTGATATGGCACCGAAGAAAAGTTGGCAAATTATTAGGTTGGAACCTGAGGGTACCGAGCTGCTTGATGCATACCCACAGATGGCACAAAGGTTCAAGGATGCTGGTTGGTTCGATTTCTTTACCACTTTCAAAGGGCATGACAAACAACTTGCAAATTGACAATTGGAGGAGAACAATGGTGGAAAAAGGAGCACATAGTCATGGAGTTTATCAACCAATTATTGCTTCCAAATAAGCAAAACCCAGATTGAAGAAAGGGAGTCCCTCACAGTTGGAATAGACAAGAGTGGCATACTGTCCTGATCAGGGATGATTTTAAGGATGGAAATTTATTTTAAAATGTAGAAACCTTGGCGAATCTTAGTAATCCTTCATATGCCAACTATAAATATTTAGCGATATTTTTGTAAAAATATTCAAATTTCTAAAGATTCTATATAGTTTGT
>SNQJ01S0152560.1:0-22901 GCA_010110895.2 Picea sitchensis | reverse complement strand
TTTCCTGAGGTTTTTCCATGCTATATTGATGTTTGTTTCTTAACAGGACACCACCTAGTCCTCAAGAATTCTGCTAGATGCACTGGTCCCACATCCATACATAACATATACATAGTTGTCAGATACTCAGGTACACATAAAAAATGATATATATAAAAATAAATAAAAATTAAATAATTTTGAAAAAAAAACATACCTAGATCTCCTCGTTCTACTCCGGGAGGTACATGCATATCAGGATCCCTTGAGAAGTCAGTCTCAGCATAGGGGTAGTCCTCTATAGCTGAAATCTACCAATACCATTGGGCAAAAAATTTATCATTGATGGCCTCAATGGTCCTCCCTTCTGCCTGTTGTGGCAACAATGCCTCCCATATGCATAATTTTGGGGAAGAGGCCACATGCCCTCATATGGTCTCTTGAGGACTAAGACTGGGTACCCTATCGAATAAAAAGGAACATAGAACAACCCGTGTACACATAGGGCCGACCTCGTTTAGAGGTGTGCCCCCCCAAAAAAACCAATTTGAATGCAAAAAGAAATTATGGAAATGTAGGAGGAGCTATTTTGTACTTACTTGGTCTGAGCAGAAGTTCGTTTCATCCACTGAAGCTCCCGGAATCAACTCTTTTAGAAAAGGGATGTTTTTTGACTTTTGGTCAATTCTCAATTCGCAATGGCGATGATGAGTTGCCAAGGTTCTATTTATAGAATTTTTTGGCCCTTTCTGTCATTTTTTCAAACCCTTTTGTCGTTTTTTTTGTCTTAAAAATCACTCAGTATGGTTCTTGAGTTTCCCTTTGAATGCTACGATACACTTCACTTTTGGTTTGGAAAACTTTTTGGGAGATGGGTCACTTTTAAGGTCATTTGGTAAAAAGTTGTTTTTCCAACTGTTTTCATTTAAGTTAGGATTCCACCTCCACTTTTTGCATCTTGTTGTCTTTTCCACTTTACCATAGGATCAATCCCATTGAACTGTGACACAAAACCGTCATTTTTCTAAAGAGGTGTTGTAATTTGGTGGTAGAGCCTACCCCTTCATGGATTCCCTAGGTAGATCCTGGTTTCATTTTGGTTTCCATGTTGTTTTTAATGATTTTACGCTCGAGATACCTTCTTAGTCTTGTCCTGATTACAAGTTTGAGCCTCATTTGCACGATTCATAATCACTCTTGACCTCATACTTGGGACTCCCAAAAAACAAAATGAGTCATTTTTAAGCCCTTTTCAGACTCTTT
The DNA here is from genome assembly GCA_010110895.2 of Picea sitchensis. NCBI lineage: Eukaryota > Viridiplantae > Streptophyta > Pinopsida > Pinales > Pinaceae > Picea > Picea sitchensis. The sequence goes on along the minus strand of SNQJ01S0152560.1, from coordinate 21,659 downwards.
AAACATGAAAATATTGTTAGGCGATCTTGTTTCCCTTCATGCTCGCCAAACTAAAATTTGAAGGCAAGTCTGTCTGGCGGTAGTTTACCCCTTTTTTGGTTTAGACGGTGAATTGTATGAACAATGGTATACTCTAGGAGCTTCAGTTCACTAGGAGAGTATTCTTAGGTATAATTTTAACCCTTTTTCTGGCATAAGGGACTAAATTTACAAAAAAAGAACCCCCACAGAGTCCATAGTTAAGCTCTTTTCAGACTCCCTAAAATTGAAAAGATGGTTGAGTGACCTTGTTTCTTCACACTCGTTAAATTGGTCCAGAAGAAAATCCCTTATAGAGTCCATAGTTAAGCTCTTTTTGGACTACTTAAAAATGAAAATATTGTTGAGTCATATTGTCTTTGTCACACTCATTAAAATGGTTTTGAATAGATGTATTTTTTGTGCTAGTTTAACCCTTTTTCGAAACGACTATACTACCTTCGAAAAATGTGCCCTAGTGGAGTATCCTTTTATGCTTTTTCCAGACTCTCTAAAAATGAAAAAATGTCAATATTACCTTCTCTGAGCTCGTTAAAATTACATCAAAGGACATTATCATTGTGTCTTATTAATCACATTTTCATTCCTGCGTCTTTGGCCTAATGTCGGCTCTATGTTGCTCTCAAATGAACCATCTGAAGCATGCCTTATAATGCAAGCCTTGTAGCACTTTGCCTTTGCGTCTTGACACCTTGATCCATGGAGGAATTTTCCTGAGTGTCCTTTTCTTGCATATGTCTCCTTTCTCTAAGAATCAATGTGTTCCTTGTGCTTGGAACTAGTATGTCTGCAACACTCGTTCCTCCTTTGTAGCATAAAATTCTTTTATTATTTTTCAAGCTTTCCAAAATGATTGAAAAGGACAAAAAAATCAAATATACCCCAAAAAGAGGAAGGAAAAAATATTTTCTTTTTGTTGGCAGCACATTGAGTCGCCCCTGGAAAAAGAACATCCTTATGTTTGTTCGTCAAACTATAGGATTTAATAAGACCTTAGGAATTTGTTCTCACTACATAGAGCTTTGTCCTCCTCCGTTTGGTTATCCTTCCAAACATGTGGAGAGTTTGTGTTGCCTCCAACATCATGGACTTATGTTAATGCCATGCTACCCAAGTCTCATCATTTGTCGTGCTTGTGTCCAAGGGAAGTTTTACTAAACTTGAGTCGACCCTTCTACAGTTTGTCTCTTGTCCTCATGCCCGACCATCCTGAAAATCCAATTAAGTCCTTGTTCAAAATCAATGAATTTCTCTGCTTGATCACCAACATCCTCTTTGTCTATTCCTGACGAGCCATCGAAGACCTCTGGGTAGTGAAGTCATACACTCATATTACACTCCTATCGGATCTTTGATGATCATGAAGTTGTTTCTCTAGCTTTGAAGGCCTCATCTCTAGCCATTGGGCATCATTGGATTCTTGAAGATGGATACTATACATGTGTATATTTTGATTTTGAGATGTAGTTCCATTGTGTATTGCTCACAGCTACACTTTATATAGTTATATGACATGGATCTGTAGTGTATTTGATTGGAAACCATGGTTTTGTTTCATCCCGAGCATGGATATGCCCCGCCTCAGTGAGACAAATTATTATTTTGTAGATGGCACCTCCCGAACTCTGGTCTCTGGGCTCACTCGCTTCATACGTTGGTGAATATTTGTAATGTATTTCATCCATCATATGCTCTTATGACCTCACACATTAGGGGGCATCTGTTATAACCCTAAATTTCACCAAACATGCATACCTGGAATCAAGCCATCTTACTTGCTATTTTTTCCAAGCCATCATTGAGTAACTCTTCTAAAAAACCATTCTTTTGAAGATGTATGCACCCTGCACCACAAATTCCCGCATACACATGCTAACTGCACCATTACAACCCACGTACACTCACAAAAAGAACAAAAAATAAAAATTGTAAAGGGATACAATGTTTTGGGATGTTACCTAACTATTTGACCACCCATAGCTAGCCACCCAACCATTACTATCTTTTTTGGCCTATAAAAGAAGGTGTTTGGGTCCCATTCCAGAGGAAGCACGAGAGAAAAGAAACTCTACCCATTTCAGTATTCCCCCTTTTCCCCAATATTTTGAAGCCACATTATGAGTTTGAGCCATAATTCCCATTTCCTCCATTGCAAACCCTTGCCATTTCCCTAGAGAGGATTGAGGAGGAGAAGGATACATGGAAGCAGTTGGTGCATGGTGAAGAGGAGCCCATGACCGAGTTCGTGGAGCATTTTCTAGTCTCATATTGTAAGGGACTTTTGTGAGATTAATATAAAGAAGTACTTTTTTCTGTCTTGCCAAATGATGTCTTCAATCTTTATGATTTATTTACATTTTGGTTACGGTATCTAACCCACTAATCCATATACAAAATGCATGCTTGTAGTTTCTTGTTTGTCTTTTGGTGAATCTAGGTTAGCCTTGGGATTGACATTGGACATGGAGTTTAAGGTAGGACTACCAGATCCTTATATGATTGTGGATTAATGTCGGGATAGTTGTTAAAAGTAGGATACTTGAGACGGTTAGCTATGCCTTCACTTTAGAACCTTGGTGTAGTCTATAGGGGGTTTTCCCACTATTAGCACCTCTTCTTTTCTCCTGGCCTAAACCTTTTCAATCCAAGGTTTTCCTAGTAATATAGAAAATGGGGCATTCTCCTCAATAGATTTAACAATCTTAAAATCTTCCTCTGTCAAAGTCCCATGAGAACTCATAGTTATGTGGGTGATATTTCCACATAGGTTTATCAACTTTTCTCTAAATAATCCTATTCCTCCCAATGAGGGAACCATAGAAACATTTCCTAAGATTTCCCAAGTTCTTTCTGTGATGATATTCACCTATGTTTCTTCATCCAGAACACACTCAACGTCGAAGTCTCCTATTCTTGTTTCTATGCACTCTTTTTCTTTGAAGATCTCTGATAATATGATATTTCAATGATCATTTAGGGTTTCTTTCATTTGTAGCAGTACATCCTCTTATTTTTTTAGGGGTTTTTCCTTGGTCTCAGTGTCTTGACCTTCCTTAGGGTAGTCTTGTCTCATATTCATTCTATCAAGCTTAGCAATCATTCTAGGACAATCTGAAACTTCATGATCCATAGCTTTGCAACAAAGACAACTTGGTATTCTACAAGGGCATTCCTTAGCAAGATGTCCTGATCTTCTACAATTGTAACAAAGGGTTAGTCTTCTTTTTCTTTGAAAGGATCCCCAACCTTTCCTGTACTGTGCACTAGGATCATAGTAGCTAACCTGAAAAAAATTCTTTCTAGGATCCTACATCCATTTGTTAGTCCAAACATTCTTTCTATGCATAGGAATAACATATGTTTCACTATTTTTATCTACACACAGAGCTTTCACAGTTTCATATCAGATCTTCGCACAAAGATTATTCATCCTCAGTTCCCAACAATCATAATTTCAAGTCCCGAAAATGAAACCATTTGTTGGCATAGGGGAATACCCAGGGTTCAACACTATAACAACACATCAACAAAACCCTAACTACTGGTCCTTTTGGCAACAACTGTGAAGTAGATGAAGTCTCACCTGAGGTAGAGGCAGGGGTGGTTGTATGAATCGGATGCTTGCAACCTTAGTTGGGACACATATGTGAATGTAACACCTTAACATAGCACTTAGAATTTATAGTTCATCAATATTCATCCTTATTTTACAGCTCAACTAAACCCTAATAATAGATCAACGCAACATTCACATAGATCCAATAGATTCAAGCACTAAGCATACCAGCATAGATTAGATCTAGCATTAATTCACATTATTCAGTACTAAGCATTCAATCACATAGATAAGAGAACAACCATAAGTCACATAGCAATCACAACATAGGATATACATGGTTCACCCCCACCCTAGGGCTATGTCCACCAACTCTTCTTCTTAATTTATTTTTGTCAATATTCTACATGCACAGAGCCATGATATCTTACTCCATAGAGAACATGAGATATGTGCACTTCAGTAGACCCTCCTTCCCTGAGTTACAACACAAAGACTCTTCAGAGTCTCTTACAATCACTTTCACTTAGCTCTGCAAGTCTACCAAAGTCTTACAATATACGAAGCGTTACAATCACCACTTGCACTTAGCACAACACCAAGCCTCTTTTCCTACTATTTATTACATCACCTAGAATTCTATTTATGCATTACAAAGAGGGCATAAACATGCGTAAACCCACGGGACGACATCCATTTACCATTACATATTCCCAAACCAAAAATCCTAAAATGGGCCGAGATCCGCATGATCTCCACGCCGACTTGCGCTCCACCTTCGTCAGCTTGTCAAAGTCCAAAAATAGGTCAAACATGACCAAAGATCCTCAAAACTTGGTCAGGGACAACACACATTATTATGGAAATGAGACCCTAGAGTCTTATGAGTACCTTGAGACTTGCACTTATCAATGGCAGGGTCTCTCAAAGCCATCCAACTTGTTGGGAATACATCAATGTCTTCGGATCAATGAATTCTTGGTGTTGGAAGCACTTGCTTTCTTTAATTCAAGAGCTTGTAAGAATATTTTCGATGTGCCTTGATACCTAGTTTCATGATCGTTAAGGATTTCTCATGTTTGTTAATGAGTATACCTCAATGACCGATAATCAATGATGTCTCATTGTGTTACGACCTCAAATCCTTTATTCACATGATGTGACCTTCACCCTTGGCGGATTATGTATAAGACTTGAAAACATCACTATGTGGCAAACGACTTTCTTGAGCTATTGCTTCCTTGTCATTGGACCCGATTACCTATATGAATTTTGATAATGGGAGGTCAGTTAGCCTCCACTATATACATATATCTTTAGATTTATTCTGAGATTGGATTCCACTATGACTTGTTCGTGACTATGACAAACTATTGGCGTAAACACGTTTTATTTTCCTATTCAGCCCCAAACTGTTTGGTATATTTTCATATGGATTTGTAGTGTAATTTTATTGGTATCCATGTATGAAAATTCAGTATATAATGTAATGAGAAACTAGTTCATCCATTTGATTCCCCATCACTTCACTTATGGGTTGTTTATAATGTATTTAAATGCATCACATATACTCCACCTGACCTCACACATTAGGTGGCATCCATTATAGAAATATTTTCCTCACCTTATACAAATCTTGCACCAAGGGCCTTTTCCATTTCCTATGTAGACTTATCATCCCTATTTGATAAATCCATAGATAAAAACAAATATTTTTCCACAAAACTTTGAACATCAATCTTAAGGCCATCCAAAAAAAAAAAAAAAAAAAAAAAAAAAAAAATGAAAATGAAATGTTGGGTTTCTAATTCACGATAGGAGATATTTGATCCATGGCCTTTCATATACTAGAAATGCAGATAGAACCCTTCAATTCCATTTGGAAGCTATAAAATGGAAAATTTCGGGCTATGGAAAAAGAGAGAGAAAGAAATCAACTTTGAGAGAAAACTTACTGAGAAATTATTGCTTCATGTTAGTGCATCCCTTTTTTCCTTTAAGTCCGAGACACAATTTTCAGCCCCCAAGCTCCTACCTTATTGATGTAGAACCTCATTGTATCCCTTATCACCGAGGCTTGCTGGTGGAGGATTGAGTGGTGGAGGAGGGTGGAAGGAACTTAGTTTCAGTTAGAGTATTGCCAACATGAGAAGTCTATAATATTCCTTATGTTCATCATTTATTAATAGAAATACTCCTTTCCCATCAATTGATATCTTGAAAGAAAATATATGAGTTATTATCCTTGGAAATTATTTGTCATGTTTAGTAATGGATTATGTTATCTAATGTGATATATCATCACCATATGCTTTCTTTGCTTCTTTTTTTGAGAACTTTTTGTAGGTATATAGCTTTGGGTCAAAGTGCTCAGCGATGGACATCATGAACATCTAGGCAGTAGGCCTATTTATTATCTCTCTTGCATGTTAGTTTATATAGCATGTTGTTGGCATATATTTGATTTGTTCAGTCATTTAAAATGCATTTGTGGTTTACCCTAGCCATAGAGGGTTTTTACCTTGTAATAGTTTCATAGTTCAAGATGAGATAAAGGATCTAGGTTTGATGCATTACTTCTTGGTATTGGAGGTGTGTCAGAAGTCAGGATGATATTTTCCTTAGCCAAGGAAGATATAAAGTTGAGATCCTATAGAGACTTGAGATGATGAATTTTGCCAAGTCATGAACACAACCATGATGATAAATATAAATCTCTTGAGTGACAAATATTCATGTTGGTGGATCCAACAATGTACAGATGGTTGATTGGATCCTTGATGCACCTGGTTAAAAATGGGCCAAACATATGATTTGTAGTGAATAACTTGAATAAACACATGGTTGAACTTAGACAAGTACACTGGATGGCAAGGCGATCATATTTTGAGGAGGTACCTGCGTGGTGCAGTTGGATATGGTTTGAGATATGTCTTGGGTGGAGATGTGAAGTCGTAGGGATATACATACTCTAACTAGGAAGGGAGTGAAGTATATCAAAAGATTACTTCTGGATGTTGATTCAGTCTGGGATCAGGCATGATATCATGGTTGAGAATAGGAAGAAGACATCAGTGGCACGAAGTACTTCAAAATAATATTATATTGCAGCAAGTGTGGCAGAATTAAGTGAAGCGGTGTAGATGCAGGAAGTTGCTAGTTGGGATATTTGATCTGGAATTGGAGCCACTTTTGATACATTGTGACAATCAAATTTGCATTAGAAGCTTACCAAGAACCTTGCATTCCATGATAGGTATAATCATATAGAGATCAAATATCATTACATGGGACGGTGAAACTCTAGTACATATCCATGGACGAGTAGATAGCAGAAGTTCTCACCAAGCCCTTATCAAAGACTCATTAAGAGGGAGTGTTTTCGAATGTCCAATCTCTTTAAGAGGGAGGTGTGTTGCTTATTCTCATGCCATTGCTCTCCTCTGGCCAAGGGTTCTCTAGATCATTCATGTGAGGTGACTTAGGGGGTAATGCATTGTCGGACATGATGAGAGAAGAAACAACACACACATAATCGTAAGACTATGACGAAGGCTGTGTCTCACGGGCCGGTAGTTATGTGCTACGCCGTTGGATGTGTTCCACTAGGGGAGGTTGTGTAACTCTGGACAATAGTTTTGTGCTGCCGATGGATGTGTTTCACTGGAGGAGGTTGTGTGACTTCGGATAGTAGTTGTGTGCTACTTAGGTGGATGTGTTCCACTAGCGGAGGTTGTGTGACTCTTGACAATAGTTATGTGATAATACAATAGATATGTTCCACTACGTGATTGTGTGTCACTTGGGCCGGTAGTTATGTACTACTTGGAAATGAGTATTATCTATTGGATGACATTATAGTAGTTGTGTGATACTAGTTGATTGACATAGAGACTACCAGATCACTTGATGTAGTTGTGTGTGATACCTCTTGATCACATATATTATGCCTGATGATTTGAGATACTAAAGGCATTGTAAGGATTATTGTCCGTAGCTAGAGGTGCGAGGAGTAGTGATTAGCAATACCGGATGAATATATTTGGTGAAGATGCCTTCCTATGTAAGAAGGTGTTAATGTTTTGGTAGTTCGCGAGGAGGATATTTCCCTCTATAGACTTTCTTAGATGTGGAAGAGATTCTAGAAAGAGAGATCCATTGAGCGGATATTGAAATACCATAGAAGAGAAGTCGACCTAGAATAATAAAGTGATAATGAAAAGACACTTGTCTAGATAATAATTTGGCCTAGTCTAGTGGCTAGAAAAGAGATATATAAATAGAGGGGGATCTCAGCTCATTTGTTCACTCCACTCACACTCTGTGATATACAGAAACAAAGTGAGGTTTGGAGGAGGTGACCGCAGTAGCTATAATTTGCACATTTATTCTTGTTTGAGTATTTTGGAGTATCTCTCTCTTGTGTGCTACTCCTTGAGGAGGTGCACTACCACCTTTATATGTTATTGTGCTTCAGATATGAGGTGGTATTTTTGGTTGAGATATCACTTGTGCTATGGTTTATTTGATTGTACTTTCTTTGTGATAGGAAATCTATCTAAGTAAAGGTTAGTGTGATCGAGAGTGGCATATATATGAATTCTTATGGTTGGTTGACAATGATGTGAAATTGTTTATGGTTAAATGAGCATACCAAAAACTCCAACAAGATGAGCATGTGTTATAAATAGACTATCTCAGGCTATTTGGGGGGTGAAGTGTTGCAAGATGGTAATTTTATTAAGTGGAAATTTCAACTCATCATAGATTTTATATTTACTAGAGACCTCAATGGGAGTATAAGTGTCTTCATCAATGGGAGATTGTACAATTAAAGTTTTATTATTCAATTGGAAACTCTTGGACTTATCATGTATTTGTTTCTTACAATATTGGAAAAAATTAGTAGAGAAAAATGAAAAACATGGGACCATGTAGAAGTAGGAGGTGTAGGTTTTGAACTTGTAGATATGAAAGAATGTTGTTGAAGTCTACATTGGTCTTATAACTTCTCTTTATAAAAAAATTCTTGATTATATGTAGCATCAATGTTGGCAATATCCATGCAATTCATCTCCCAGTACAAATGTTCCTACAAACCACTTTTAAATTTAAGAACAATATTTTCACTTTAATAAAAAATACCGAGAAGGATTCATGATTGAACAGGTGAATGTAGTCTTGTATAGGAATGTTGAAAACTTCACATATATATTGTTTGTAATTACATGAGACTCGAGGCTTCCACCAACCACATCCAAGTGGTAATTTGAATTTGATTTACTACACAATATGCAACCAAGAGTTTGGTAAGTCCTATAAGATTTAATTTAGTAAACAAAACCTTCTCATTGTCAAGAATGAGGTTGTAGTGAAATCAGGTGTCCATGATGAGAATCCAATTGTTAAGTATTCATGGATCATGGGATTCATCATAGACATGCACCTTGCACTTGGCACACTAGGAAGATGGCTTGATAATGGAGATATTGTTAAATTTTGTAGTTAACATGGTAGTGATGTTGGCCAATTCTACTACCCTTTTGAAAAGAAACAATGTTTCCATGGCTTGTGTAGTCAACGTATTGAATGTATGGGAAACAATAAGGATATAATAATCCTTGGAACTTATTTTCTTAAATCACACAAATCATCTTCCTTCAAGGGTTAAAATTCCTCACAAAAAAATCATGAAAACATCTCTTTTAGAACAATAGTACTCTCGAAATTTTGAGAAAGAACCTTTCATAATAGAGTAAATGACTTATAAATAATTCTTATAAAAAAAAAAAAAAAAAAAAAAAAAAAAAAAAAAAAAAAAAAAAAAAAAAAAAAAAAAAAAAAAATTCAAATTGCATTTTCCCACATGTTTCTTTTTCTTGCAAGATCGGGACGATAGACACCATGAGCAGCCCCACCAATATTTTAGTTTCTCAACTTAGATATTCCTTGCATGAGATTCACACATGCAACCATTCGTTCTAGATGGTTGAGACAATTTTTCAGGTTCTAGTTTTGAATCTTGTATGATATTTAAATGGTGAAATCACAAAGGGATCTCATACAGATCCACCGTCGAGGTTATAGCCAATGAAAGTGACATGTCCATGATTATTGTTGCTATTGCATGACAGAGGATCCAATTAGTTCAAATTCAATGGAAGGATCTACATGTATGACTCATATCATGAGATACATATCTGTAGTCTCCGTTGAGATCACTCGATGCTAAACAATAGTTGTAGTTGTGTTGTGAAGTTTTTGGAAATAAAAAGGCATGTACTAAGTCAAAATGTAGTAGTTGCATTCTAGGAGATAAATTAACGACACAAAACCTCATCTCTAAGTAGAAATTATTCTCCATATCCAAAGGAGGTTGTGCTTATTCTGAGCACACCTATGAGAATGCATCTATGTGGTTACACATGTGTAGGGTTGAACCAAGAATATCTAAGAGCTAAGAGAGACATACATAGATTTTAAAGGTAGTGATTTGAGCGATAAGATAACCACACCCAATAATATGAGGAATGAAATTCTATTCCAATAATTAGAGGCTACAAACCAAAAAACATGTTAGCATGAAAATGCCATGTCAAGGAGCCATGGGAGCCACAATCTCATAGTTTAGATATGAATCAAACAAACAAAGAGAGATGAACCCAAATATAAGGTTGGATCGTGTAAGTTTTTAAACCTTAATAGTAATTCAATGAACAAAAATTCTTAAAATGAAAGAGAGCACAATTGCAGTCACACATATACCTGAAACATATATCATAGAGGCAAACCAAGAAACTAACTGACTTGTTTAGGGGGCACACCTCTAATTCCTTTTCATCATCATCCAACTTCATTATTTATGATACAATATATAGAATTCAAAACCCCTAATACATTGAATTGGATAAGACTACTACCATATTTCCTTAAATGGAATTAGAATCCATGGACTATTTACAAATCTACCCATTTTAAACCATCAAAAGAGAAAACCATGTGCTGAAATTGCTAAAGTGGTTGAAGCATTTGTTTGGGGGCTCCACCCTACTACAACCCCTCAAACATGGGGGTATACTACCCCACCCGTGACCCCTTTGGTGAGGGGGGATTCCCCCCCACTTCTCCCAACACAACAAATTCCCACATGATGTTGTTTAAACAAATAATATGCCACATACCCAACAATCTCCTTGTGGCTTTTATTTCCATCACAGAGTGCAAAGTTACATAGTCAACAATCTAGAGAAAAAATGCCCACTATTTCTCTAGACCAAGAGGACTTCTTAGTGCTCACAAACTTTGTCAAAGAATCTGTAACATTCTTCAAAGTGTCCACTTCATCAAAAACACCTTCCTATATTCAACCTTGTCTCTCACAAAGTGATATTGAACATCAATATGCTTTTGCTTTGGAGAATGATATGATGGGTTCTTTCCCAATAAGATTACTTGCACTCTGGCTGTCATAATATATCCTTATAGGTTGTTCTACCAAATCAATACGCGATTGTAAATGTATTTAACCATGTACTTCCCATGCTGCAGGTAGAAGCTGCATGTATTCAACTTCTATGGTTAGAGTGCACTATAGTGCGCCATTTTCTCATCAAGGCTGATTGCTTCTCCAAATGGGTTAAACACACCCACTTGTAGATATCATACGATCCAAATGTCTGACCCAATGTATGCATCAAAAACCCATGTATGTCCAACAACCTGTCCAATCCTGGTCTTCCTCATAGCACAATCATATTAATTTGTAGTGCCACACAAATGCCTAAAATCCCTCTTTTCTATTGTCATCAGTGTTTCTTTGGTTTTGAAATATACTTTCTCAAAACTTCCATTGTGTGTGCAATGTTTTTCTAAGTTTTAATATCATTGCATACATCCAAATTTCAAACCACACTAGCATGCATGAATAGAGACATGTTCTCTTCATCTTCATGTGTCTTGGAACATTGATACTTGCATATAACTTTACACCTACATGAATGGGAACCGACCATTCTACATTCTTTCATGTTAAACCTTTACAATATTTTCTTTATATATTTCCTTTGGTTTAACCAAAGTTTCCTATTTTCCCGATCTCTTTTAATTTCCATGTCAAATGGAAATTTGTAGAATAAATATCCTTCATGTTAAATTTAGAGGGACAACTAATTTTCAAATCTTGGATAATCTCCTTGTTGTTTACTATCAACAACATATCACATCCATATAAGACCAAGAATAAAATAAGATGATCATAACTAATTTGGAATACATAGTGATAAGTATTTGATCCTTGTGAGACAAGTCCCAACATATAAATTATCAAATATTTTTATACCACATACTTGGTGATTGCTTTAACCATACATGGACTTTTTTATCCTACATACCCACTCCTTCTTACCCTTCACTACAAATCCTTCTACTTGCTTCATGCATATTTCTTCTTATAGATCCATGTTACCCTCTCAAGGGTAGAAAAATTTGTATACCCTTTCAATGGTATCATGTACCTTCTTGCATGATTTTTCATCTGATTAGTTCCGGACTCAATCCTTTCCATTCTCCAATTTGTGACATGATTCTAGAAGACAAAATATGAACCATGATGTGCTTACTTCGGATGCTTAGATACTCCTTGGTGATCTAGTCACTCCATCGATGGTCCATGTGTAATATATTTTAATCTATGATGATATAACCCTCTCGCATGTCATGAAGTTGTGGTTACCTTATGACAATTGAATAGGATGTCATAACATATAGAGTTTTCTCACTTGCATTGTGTTACTATGGGAAACATGTTCTTGGCTAGAATTATGCCCCTCTTCTAAGATGACACATACTACTAGGTTGTTTAGACCGGGTAGCACAATCCATATCTAATCACACTAAGAATGTTCATTTACCGGTGTCACTTGTTTCCATCCACATTAAAAAAATGGCATTACATCATGTATGACTACTCAAAGGTCAAAGGAAAGGTCAAGAAAACAAAGAGAAAGGATTAGATCAAATAAAGCCACAAATGATAAGAGGTAAAGAGAAAAGTCAAATAAAGTATAAAATACTTTACTATGGTCCCCCCCTTTCAATTTCTAAGAGAAAAAAGTCTATCTAAATAAAAAAGGACTTAGAAAAAATCAAAGAGAAAGAAAGGGGAAGTGTGTTATAGGTAGGGCCTAGAAGGGAAAATGTAACATCCCTGGTTAAATAGTTGCATAGAGTTACATTAAGAATAGTTAATTAAATAATTAATTGTCTTAATGTGTATTAGTTAAGTAATGATTAACTATTAATAATATTATTTATTTATTTGTTTAATAAATTTGATTAATTAATTAATAGATAATGGAGGATAAGGTAATAAAAGGGAAGGATAAGACAATTAATGGAGAGGGAGAAGTCGGTGAATGGGGGAGTATGAGTAGGAGGCCTTGAAAAAGGTATTATGAAAATTGGGAAGAGAGGGTTGTATTTTTGTTGTTGGATATTTTTATGTTTTGGGGAGTTTGGTTTTTGTGTATTTTTTTGTTGTTGGATATTTTTCTGGTTTTGGGGAGTTTGGTTTTCGATTTTTGGTGAACCATTGTAGGGGGCACCGGGTTGCTGGGGGTTTTGGGCTTGGGGGCCAGGAACCCTCACGGAATCCTGGAGCTAGGGAGCCAGAGAGGCTACTCCTAGCTGACAGGGAGGAAAATTCGGTTTTGGGCACAGTTTCAGCTTGGACACAGTCATAGTCTCATCTTGGGCTTGGACAAACAGAGTTGGGAAACAAATCACAAGTATTTTTATTTTTCTTTATCATGGCATGTCATTACCATATGATGATTCAACATGTTATTTATGATGTGTACATTATTCAATATATCATTTATATCATGCTGCCATTTGGGAATTTTGCTGAACCATAAACTGTAAATTGTTATTCTGATGATGTTATTTTCTGGATATAGAACCAATAAAAGAAATTATAATAGAAATGGTATATTTAAATTTTATGAAATCCTAGGTTCTGTTAGAGAGGACCTTACACTTCGTACCAGATCTTTAGTTTGAAGCACTGGAGCCGTAAGGGCCTACCTACCTGCCTACCCAACTTAGGAATGGGACTGTACGCACCCATAAATTTAAACAACCCTGAAACCCTTTAATTAGGCATAAATCTGAGCTCCAAGCTCCAGCTCCACCTAACTTGCAACCCAAGAACACAATTTTTTTTTAGTATATATGCATATCTATATATATATACATTTATACATAATGCTTCCTAAATAAATAAAACAAAAGAAAGTGATGTATGCGCACAAACAACCTAAGCCATATAAAACTAACTTATATGCCAAAATGTGAGTCCATAAATCAATACAAGCCCAATATCTATGCCATATGACATTAACTATATGCCATACACAACACATGGCTCATTTTCAAGGAGATATTTCCCTTTAAGGTACAAAAACCTTCTAAAAATCTCTATTGAAGTACCAGAATATTGCATGTTGTTGCCTTTGATTTCTTTGATGATTTTCCATATTGTAGGACAATTTGAGTATGCTTCCAATGCCAGATTTTCTACTATTTTTATCATGGTATACAGCTAAATCCAAGATGGTAAGTTCAATTTAGTAACATCATAAAATATCATAAACTTGAACTCAATTTCATTTTTGAAATTTTTTCCAAAGAGCTGAATTTATTTTTCGAAGCCAACTATTGCTACATGATTTCACCTTCACTTTTCATTTGATAGTTAAATATATCATTTCATTGAGGACTCAGAGGTACATAAAAGGGGAAAGAATAGCCCACATTCGTTCACCTAGGAAACCCTGAAAAGGAGAGATGAGAGCCTCTTAGGACATTGTTACAACTAACAACGAAAAACCATACAGTTACAGATTAATTAGATCATTTGTTTAGCCCATGCTTTAAAAAATAAAATGTTACCATAAAAATACATGGAAATTATTCCTGCGCAAAAAAAAAAAATTATTTACAGCAAGATAAGCCACCATGGGGGAGGGGACCAAGTCCCGTGCACCGCCATACAAATGCACCAATACTTAACTCATCACTAGCTGGAGGCTAGGGGAGGATCCATAGGCCTCTATACAGACACACTATACAACACAGAATCTAACGCATCAGCCCAATAAAAACTAGCGCCCAAATGCAAATCCACATGGAACACACAGAACAAAACACCAAGGAAAAGATGCACACTGCACACAATTTTTTTTTTATTAATAAACAAAAAAAAATGCAGGTGAAAGCCTACAGATCACTCCCAAACCATGAGAAGGAGATCCTACATGGCCCAGGCCACCCGAAAGCATTAACAAATGACCACGCCAACCATACAACCGAGGTTTAGAACACATGTCAAGCCTGACCATCGAATATCAAGCGAAGACTCCAAGTATCGACAACACCCACACCAAGGAGGGAGCCAAAGCTCACGCACTACGCATCCACCTGCACAACGTGACCTGCAAAGCACATGCATCAACAACACATATCACTTACCAAAGCAACAACATACACGACAAAGCCCAACACACCAAGCATTTAACTCACAAGTGGATAGCCTTGGGATCACATCGCTAGCATACAAAGGTGAGCCATACAAACCACAACATACAAACCACGAAGAAATACAAATGGAACATACACACACAACCAAGAACCTGCAACAACAAACAGTTAAGCAACGAATAAAGGCTCCAAGGATAGATTCCATGGGGGGACCAAAGTTGTGCGGTACATGACCAAGCACCAAGCCTAGCCACGAGGGAGGAGACCATGGAAGAACAGATTGCATACCAGTTCAGTGAGAGAACCACCAAAAGGATGCAGAGGGAACGACCATGGTGGCCGACCATGTAGCCAAAAAAAAAAATGACGGGAAATGTAGGGTTAGGGTTTAGAAAAGGAAGGCGCTGGAGGAAACAGGGCGGGCATGTGGACTTCATGCGTGCCCTCACCTAATTAATAATTTTCTATTTTTATTTTAGTTTTTTTTTCTTGTTTGTATTTATATATATATATATATATTTACTTATTTAATTATTATATTAAATTAAAATAGATATAAAAAAAATGTGTTAACTATATAAAAAAAAGGGGGAATATAATAATAATAAGATAGGATTAGTATAGTTAATGGGAATTAATAATGAATGAAGGGAATGTAATATATATATATATATATATATATATATATATATATTGGGAAGGATGGGTTTTGAACCCACAACCACCCACCGCCTAAGCCTTAAAAAACAACCAAACACCAACACGCCACACATGAGTCCTTACAAATAAATTCATATACATAAATAAATTAATGGTAATAGAGTACTATCCCGAAGTATAATCTCCAATTATCCATGTTAACCAAAAACTGAGTTTTGTGCCCTCAACCATCGAGCCAAGCGCCAAGTCCCTCCATTCCATTCCACTAGTCAAAGCCAAGCGCCAAGTCCCTCCATTCCATTCCTCTAGTCAAAGCCAAGCTTCAATACATAGCCTTAGGCTCACTACATCATACAACCACAAGTCAGGAAACAATACATAACCACAATGCACAAGCACTAAGTTCCAATGCCCGAAAGCCACTCTACAATCCTCAAGACTCACACCTACAACCACCAAGTTACACAATTCAACGCATATGTACAATGCACCAAGGAAAGCTCACGAGTCAAGCATCAAAGGATAACCTTAGACTCATTTCATCGACATTAAGTTGGAAGTCACCTTAATTAGTTGTAAACAAAAAGTATAAGGACTTAGATCAAGATAAGTAGGAGGGGGTTTCATGCGCACTAGGTAGGTAAGTTAGAGAAATTAGCTAGTATGGTGCAAAGCTAGCGTAACTACGAGGCGAGGGAGTCAATAGTTTTATTAGGTGAAGAAATCAATCTTAGACACTTTATCCCTAACCTAGCCACCTCCCCTAAAGAGAGTAACATCTGTTTACAGACAAGTAAAAAGAAACTTAAGCCTAACCTTGTTTTCTAGTTAGGTTGCACAAATGTGAAATGTCCTTGAACTCACCTTGACAACTTTGGTTGATGTAGGCTAAATCATGCAAGATGGTTAGGACTCGAGGGAATCAAGCCAGAGGAGCATCGTCATAGGCACTTCCAACACCACCAGCGCTGCCACCACCATCACCAGAACTAACTCTCATACTACGCTCTTTGGAGGCCATAAATGAGACTTTAAAGGGGCGATAACCAGCAGGGATTGAAGTGGAACCCCCACCATCTAGAATAAGTAATCCATAAGCACCGAGGGATTCAGGGAGATGACCTCCACCTGAAGGCATCATTAGAGAATTGCAAAAGATCAAACTTCCATAGTTTGTCGGGGGTCGCGCTAGTGAATGCGTAGAAGCATGATTGGAAAGAATGACAAGGTGTTTTGCCTTAAGGGAACATGTGTCCACCTCAAATGAGAAGATAGTTATTTTATAGTTGAGAGACAGTGCCTTGAACTGGTGGGGCAACCTGGAAAGACAACTGCATCTTACCACAGACACCATATCTTGGGAACTTTTTGAGGAGAGGTTCTGAAAGAAATATTTGCCAACTTACTATCAGGAACAACAGGTAGGGGCATTTTATGCTCTAGTACAGGGAAACATGACCATAGAGGAATATGAGATTAGGTTTATGGAATTGGTCAAGTATGTTTCATATATGGATAATGACCAATGAAAGGAATATCTCTTTGTCTATGGGTTGAACCCTAAGATAAGGGCTATGGTGCGGATGTGGAAACCGCCTTCAGTAGAAGAAGCTGTGGAAAATGCATGTTATGCGAAGGAACACATGAACTTAATTGGAGGTATGAGACCTTCCTTTCTACATCATCCTGGATTCGTGGGGAAGACCCCTAGGACATTTCCTAGGGGAGGGGGCTCAAGGCCACCTCCATATGGTAACATATTCACAGCAAGGATAGTAGCCGTAGAGATTTCAATGGCAGCAAGTGTAGCATATCGTTCATCACCAACAACGCAGGCAGGTCCACGACCATCTCAGGGAACAACTAGAAGGGGCAGGGGTTCCAGGGGAAGGAACGCATTTTAGAGACAGTCATAGAATAGTGCGCAGGTTCAATATCATGTTACCTGTTGGGGATGTGTTGGACCCCATTACCAGCATGACTGCCTAGAGTTACAATTAGGATTTGTGCATAGAGAAGGAAAGGCCCCGATGGGAAGAGAAAGTAGCAACCACTAAATTTACGCAGCGGTTAATAATCGCCAGACCAAACATCAATCCACAGTGGTGGAGTCATCAGGTACGCTAAATCATATCAACGTTAAGATTTTATTTGATTCTGATGCTACATATAGTTTCATTTCACCATTTGCATTAGAAAATAGTGGGTTGGCAGCCTACGAGCATGATGACTTTAAACAAGTCGATATAGCTTCGGGGGAAAAGCAAGTGGTAGGACCTAGCGTCAATAATTGTATAGTAGACTTGGGAGTGTATACTACCAGGTTGAAGGTATACGTCACTGCTCTTAGGGAGTATGAACTAATCATTGGAATGGATTGGTTAGAAGCTCATCGAGCTTTGGTAGATTGTTTCGCAAAAAGGGTTCTCTGTATAGACGACGAAGGAAGTCCAATGGAGATCCAGGGTGTATGGAAAAGGGTGTCATTACGCTTTGTCTCAACTATGAAGGTTAAGCAATGCTTGAAGAAAGGGTGTCGACTATATGTAGTGGAAGTAATGAATGAAAGGAAATGACCCTCATTAGATCAGTACCCGATATTGTCAGAATTTAAGGATGTTTTTCCGAACGAGTTACCAGGGTTACCTCTTGAGAGGGAGTTTGATTTTACTATTGAGCTAAAACATGGCGCATAACCAATTTCCAAAACTTCGTATCGGATGACACCGCTGGAACTTTGTGAATTGCAAATGCAGTTAAAAGAGCTACTAGACTTAGGGCTAATAAGGCCAAGTGTCTCACCTTGGGGTGCTCTAGTAATTTTTGTAAAGAAGAAGGATGGATCCTTATGACTGTGTATAGACTATAGGGACTTGAACCATGCTACAGTGAAAAATAGGTACCCAATGCTGCGGATAGATTGCCTCTTTGGTCAGATGAAAGGAGAAGCAGTATTATCAAATATCGATTTGCGATCAGGGTATCATCAGCTAAGGATTAAGGAAGGCGATATCCCAAAAACTGCCTTTCAAACTCAGTTTGGACATTACGAGTTTGTCATAGTACCTTTCGTATTGACTAATGCGCTAGCAGTATTCATGAGCCTCATGCACGGTGTATTCTGAAATTACTTAGACCATTTTGTACAAGTCTTTCTAGATGACATCCTCATCTATTCCAAGAACTAAAGAGAACATGAGGAACACTTGTGAGTGGTGTTGTCCTGCCTTAGAGAGAACAAATTGTATGGGAAGTTGTCGAAGTGTTCCTTCTTCTAGAAAGAGATCCACTATTTAGGTCATATCAGTTCTGGTGAAGGAATCTTTGTGGACCCAGAAAAGGTAAAGTCCATTATGGAGTGGCCAGTGCCAAAAAATGCCCATGAGGTGAGAAGCTTCATGGGGCTAGTAGGTTATTATCGGAGATTTGTGGAAGGATTCTCTAAAATAGCAAAACCTGTCACCACTTTGTAGTGCAAGGGGGTCAGGTATGAATGGACAGAAGAATGTGATAGTGCATTCATTGATATTAAGAGGTTACTAACTAGTGCACCAATTCTACGAGTGTCGGATATGGAAAAGGACTTCATAGTCTGCACGGATGCCTTGAAGCAAGGGTTGGGGGCCATGCTAATGTAGGATGGAGGAGTGATAGCTTATGTGGAAAGGAATTTGAAGAAACATGAAGAGATTTACGCCACTCATGATTTAGAGCTGGCAACTGTAATGCTAGCTCTGAAACTTTGGAGGCACTATCTTGTGGGGTGAAACTTTGAGCTCAAAATAGACCATCAAAGTTTAAAACATCTCTTCACTTAAATGGATCTGAATGCCATGCAAAGGCGATGGAGTGAGTTTATGAGTGAGTACAATTTTGGTATTTCATACATCAAGGGAAAGGAAAATGTGGTCATAGATGCCTTGAGCAGGAGATCACATATCTTCTCCCTAGTACCCTTGAAAGTCAATCTGATGGAATGTGTGTTGACGCAACTCCAAGGAGACAGTTGTTATTTAGAGGTTACTTCAAACCTCCAGAGTGGGAGGCAATTAGATCCAAAGTATGAAGGATATATTCTAGAAGCAGATGAACTTTTGAGATATCGGGGAAGTATGTACATCCCTGAATATGGGGATATTCGAAGCATCATATTGAAAGAAGCCCATAGAGGAATTTATTGTGTGCATATGGGTGTGAAGAAGATTACACAGACATGATGAAGCCTTCTTCTGGATAGGCATGAAGCATGATGTAGTCCATTTCATCGCCAAGTGCCTAGAGTGTCAACAAGTGAAAGTTGACCACCATCACCTGACAGGCCTCCTATAACCACATGATGTTCCTATGTCCAAATGGGATGTCATTTCTATGGATTTTGTTGTGGGGTTTCCGCTCACATCTCATAGACACAATGCCATTCTTGTGATAGTTCATAAGTTAACCAAGAGTGCTCACTTTATTCTGGTTAAAGACACTTACGATGTCACTGATGTGGGACGTGTGTTTGTAAGTGAGGTTATCCATTTGCATGGGATACCTAAGAAGATAATTTCAGATAGGGACTCCAGATTCACTTCTAGGTTTTGGACAAGTTTTCAGTCAGCATTGGGGACTTAATTGAACTTAAGAATAACTTATCATCCTGAAACAAATGGGAAAACTAAGAGAGTAAATCAAGTCATGGAAGACATGCTTAGGATGTATGTCATGGACAATCAAACCCACTGGGAGAAGTACCTACCTTTGGTAGAGTTTTCCTACAATAACAATTTTCATAGCTCCATCGGAATTCCACCCTACGAAGCCCTGTATGGAAGGCCATGCAGAACGTCGTTGAGTTGAGATAGACTAGAAGACCGAGTAACAATTGGGCCATAACTGATTCAAGAGATGGAGGAACAGGTGATTCAGATTAGGCAGAGACTAAAGGAAGCACAGGATAGGCAGAAAAGTTATGTGGATGCACACAGGACCAATCAAAGTTATGAAGTGGGAGACTAGGTTTTCATTCGTATCAAGCTTGATAAGAGTACCATACGGTTCGGGAAGGGGACAAAGTTGTCACCTCAATTTATAGGACCATTCAGAATCCAAGAGAAAATTGGACCCATTGCCTATCGTCTCATACTGCCACCCCACTTGCATAAAACTCATAACGTTTTTCATGTATCTATTTTACGTCATTATGTTGCTGATGAATCACATAAACTAAATTGGAAGGAATTGTAGGTATCAGATGTGGGAACTCTCATGGTAGAACCGTTATGAATATTGGACCGTAGAGTCCGATAGCTCAGGAACCATTTGGTAGACCAAGTTAAGGTCCAATGGGACAAGTATAGTCCAAGATCTGCCACTTGGGAAGACGCCGAGACATTCCGAAGAGACTATCCCTCACTTTTTCGAGCACCTCGAGAATATGTTTCTCGAAGGTTGGGTGTATGTAACACAACATTTTGAATTAGAAAGCCAGGATTACCTGAGGCCTAAATACTTTTATTTTCTGTTCACAAGTGAAACTATTAAATGGTACACTTAAAATTTTAAGATAGATAAACCTTTATGAATATTTATATGTATTTGAATAATGATGGACATGATGTGATATATTGTGAGAATGTAAATTTTATGAATGTTAAAATGTTATTGATGATGATGGATATAATGTGATCTACTATGTGAATGTAAATTTTATGAATGATTAAATGTTATTGATGATGATTTATATGATGCGACATATTGTGTGAATGTGAATCCTATGAAGGTTTAAATGCTATTAGAATGATGTTGGATATGATGCAATCTATTTGGTAAATGATAATTTTATGAATGGGTGTCGAAATTGAATTATGGGATATTATGAGAT